>VXBP01006207.1:0-23905 GCA_013400115.1 Rhinopomastus cyanomelas | reverse complement strand
TGAGAAGAGCCTGGCTCCATCCTCCTGACACCCACCCTTCACATATTTATAGACATTAATGAGGTCACCCCTCAGTCTCCTCTTCTCCAAGCTAGAGAGACCCAGCTCCCTCAGCCTCTCCTCATAAGGGAGGTGATCTACTTCCTTCATCATCTTCGTGGCTCTATGCTAGAGTGTTTCCAGCAGTTCTGTGCCCTTCTTGAACTGAGGGGCCCAGAACTGGACTGAGTTTTTCAGATGTGGTCTCATCAGGGAAGAACAGAGGGGAAGAAGAACCTCTCTCAATCTGCTAACCACTCCCCTTCTGATCCACCCCACGATGCCATTAGCCTTCTTGGCCACAAGGAAACATTGTTGGTTTATGGTCACCCTGCTGTCCACCAGAACCCCCAGGTCCTTTTCTCCTACACTGCTCTCTAACAGGTCAGTCCCCAGCCTATACTGGTACCTGGGGTTGTTCTTGCCCACATGGAAGACTCTACATTTTACCCTTGTTATACTTCATTAAATTCCATCCTGCCCAGCTCCCCAGCCTGTCCAGGTCTTGCTGAATGGTAGCACAGTCTGCAGGGGTGTCGGACACTCCTTCCAGCTCTGTGTCATCAGCAAACTTGATGACAGTGCACTCTAATCCCTCATCCAAGTCATCAGTGAATAGACTGGATAGGACTGGTCCCAGTACTGACCCTTCGGGCACTCCACTAGATACAGGCCTCCAACTAGACTCTGTCCCATTGACCACTACTCTCTGGCTTCTGTCCTGCAGCTAGGTCACAATTAACCTCTCTGCCCGATCATCTAGACCACACTGCCTCAGTTTGGCTGCGAGGATGCTGTGGGAGACCATGTCAAATGCTTTACTCAAGTCAAGATAGACCACATCTACTGCTCTGCCATCATCTATCCACCTGGTTATGCCCTCATAAAAGGCTGTCAGGTTCATCAAGCATGGTGAAGCCATGCTGACTGTCCCTAATGACCCTCCTGTCCTTGATGTGCCTAGAGACAGCGTCTAGCATAAATTGTTCCATCACCTTTCCTGGGATGGAGGTGAGGCTGAGTGGTCTATAGTTACCCAGGTCAACCTTCTTACCCTTTTTGAAGATTGGAGTGATGTTTGTTATCCTCCAGTGCCCAGGCACCTCTCCTGATGCCCATGACTTAGCAAAGATGGTGGTCTTCCTCAGAGTGCAATCAGAACTGCCCCAATAACAAGATTGATGGCTAATTAATTTCTCAGGAACCAAGGCTACTGCTAATAGCTTGGCCTCTCAGAATAACAAAAATAACATCCTTCTGAAGAACAGCGAGTGAGAAAGAGAAGTTGACTGACAGCTGTTGACTGAGTCTGTCTTAGGCCCAAAGGACAAGATGAAGAGGCATTACTTCTCAGTAAAAACAATGACTCTCTCCTGAATCAAGTTCCATCAGTCTTCAGCATCAGAAAATTATTTCAGAATCAGAATTTCTGACATAAAGAAATACACCAGAAATATGTGAGACATCCTTGGACAGCCTTTTCAACTAGCAAGGTTGTGCCATGACAACTTGAAAAGTACCACTAAGGACAGATCAGTTGAAGATCCCAGGGGTCTTCTACTGTAATGGGTACCACTTTCCCATTGCTTTCAGGTGAGTTTCCTTCACGAACAGCCCGTGGCCTTACAGATCTGGGAGAACCAGCTTGCTCTGAGCTGTGTGAAGCAGATGCTGGTGGCCACTTCCTTTGTCAAGAGTGTTGAGGAAGTCCTTCTCCTTAGTTTAAGTTGAGAGGAAGAAACTTTCTGCCTGTAAAACTGCTGCCTCTGAGTGAATTTGATGACTATTAATACAACTGTTTATTGAATTTCAAATTCAGAGTAGGGGGTACTACAAGAGACGAACTCTGTTAACTTAGAACAAAAACCTAGAGCAAAGTAATTTCTCCACACTGCTTCCCTGGGATGTTGATATTTAAACAAATGGCATTGTAAATCAGAATATGACTGCTGAACCTCAAAATACAGCTTAAGGAGACACTTCTGTGTGGCTGCTATATTATTACGGAGTGGCTTACATTTATAAATAAGGCAAGGTTTTACACACAAAAATCATGGATGCTTTTATGTGTCTTTCGGATTTTGCAGGTACATTGCAACCACATTTTCTTCTGCTCCTTTTCCAAGCTACTTTTTAAAATTTTTACAAACCTTTGAAAAATTATTTAGAAATTAATAAAATGTTTCTGCAACCCTTACATATATTTCTGACACACCTAGCTTGCCTTTTAACGCCTTTTACAGGAAGGGCAAATTATGTTTTAATTGTATTTTAGCAAATTTAATCTGTGACAATATCTAGTGTTATCAGCTCCACTGTCTCAACTGTAAATTCTAATTTGAATAAAGATATAGATTTAAATCAATAACAGTTTAGCAGAAGTCAGTTCTAAACACCCTCAAAAACGTGACTGTGTAAGAGATTAGTAATCAGATGTGAAACTCTCGACAGAACAAAAATACTACTTGAGCTATACAAGCAGGGTGAAGGAAGGTGCTGCACAGACAAATCTAACATGAGGAAAGAGACAGAGTTAAAACTGTCGTTTTGAAGAACAGTGCTGTGTAACAGCACAGAAAAATGTTAATGCAATAAAGATGTTGCCGGTTCTATTCCAAACCCCACAAGCTGTTTTCAAGACTTTTTTTTTTATAAAACAATTTTAAAACAAAAATAAAAAGCTGTTCCAATGCAGTTTCAACTTACTTTTTTATAACTACACCCATGACAATATGATGTGTTTTTGCCCTAGTACTTGGATTGTTCAAAATGCATCTACAGTTCACCTGTAAAAGGCTTTCAGAGACATGTATTAATATCACACTGAAAAGGGAATGCCAAATTCTGCGAGTCTTTTCCTCCAGACAGGTGAGTTTTGTCCTAAATATACCCAGTGTCTGACAACATTTCAGGTCTCTAGCTGAAGAAAAAAGTTCATTTAACTTGCTCCTGGCTCTGCTCTTGCTGTGTGACCTTGGGCAAATACCCTCTCAATTGTTCCCCTGTAAAACAGAGACAAGACTACACACCCACCTCATTGGTGTATTCTGAGTGTTAATGTAGATTAAATGTTATGAGATGTTCTGGGGAGTTCTACAAAGTGAAAAGGGTTATCAATCATTGTCAGTAAAACACAAGCTGCTGAAATACAGTGAGATCTGCCTTCCCTTCTTATAGGACATGTTCTGTCTTGTGTTGCACTCTCCAGTATTTGCAGTCATAAATGTGTCTTAACATGGCACAGCATAAGGCAGGGCAAATGTCCCTGAGCATTCTGAGACGCTACAAGTAAATATTTTTAGCTTGAAGAAGTGAAGCCTATTGGAAAGTATAAGCTTCTCTCTTAAATACCTGCTTGTTTTCTGTAACAGGAAAAAACAAAGCCATTTTTGAGAGAGGATTCCTAAATTGCTTAAATAGCTAGGCATTAGCTGAAAGCACTAAATATAAATTTAAATACTTGGTTCTCTATTTTCCTTTCATTCATAATGTACTTGGTAAACCATAGTAAAATGATTACTTGCTTATTACTCATGAATTTCAGTGCAGCAGCTGAGACAATGTAGATAAATAAGATGATTAGTTGAAACAGAATGAATCACAACAAAATATGTTGTTGTATAAGGTATGATTAACTCCACAGTGATTCATATCATTTCAGATAACAGGGCTTTTATCAAAGACGGCTGCAAGGTTGGGAAATGATTTAAAAGCATTTTATCTTAGAGAGCCACTGCAGTTCACGAGGGAGGGGAAAAAAATCAGAAAGAGAAGCCAGAGCAAAAAGCAGATTCAGTGTCTGCAGCTGAAATAGCCTTGGGCTGTTTCAGCATCCTTCCTACAGCACATCTTTACAACATGCCACTGACATTATCAACCTCCCTTGTGCTACAGACCCTCCTGTTTTTCAGTTGGCCACATTTATCAGATACTCCAACACTGAGGAAGGTAATTGTCTGAAATAAGCAGCAATATCACAATGCCATAGCTTTCCTAAATTGAAAACATATCATCTGCATGAGGAAACACGAGTCAAAATTCTACAAAGACATCAAAGAAAAATAGTATTATTTTCCCTCCATTCAAAATTAGATTTTTTTTAATTCCAGGGCTCCCTCCAAAACCTTTGCAGAAATCTTAAATCTAAGTTTTATGAAAAGAAATAGCTGTTTGCTGCAGTTTAGGAAAGCAAGCACTAGCAGTAGCTGACCTTAAAAACCTCTACCTGTTAAAATAGAAGAGAAGATGAGATGTGTCCCTATAAAATTTTTTCCAATGTGTATTTAATAAACTGGGTCAGAATATCTGACTATGATTTTTGACTGAACTGCAGACTCCCTGCAGGGGAATGTGAAACCCTGTCTCTTGCTCAGCCTTTAAAATGAAGATAATTACCCTTACTGGTGGGGCAGGTTCCTGAGAACTTCTGAAAGCACAATGCAAAGGAAAATGCTGGTGTATAAACTGAAATGCAATACATTGACACCCAGCTCAATTTCATTTAAGATGATTAATGCTCTTGAACACTTAATTCAAAATTAGTATCGACAGAGGAGTAAAGGCTGAAATCCTAAGGAAGATAGCTTGCAGACAGCCCGTTATTGCAAATAACCTCTCAGTATGGACCAGTTCCAGTGAGCTAAAAAGAAAAAAACAGGGTCTCTCAAGGGCTCTTTACGTAACATGCACGTAAGGAAGCAGTACAGTAAACCTAGCCTCAGTTTCAAACGCATCCTAACAATTGTCTTCTACCAATCATTTCAAAAATTGTCAAAATAATTTTAAACACTCACTTGAAAATACTTCCAACAGAAACAATTTTTTATATTCATGATATGACCAGCCAGTGTTTGCCATGTTCCTTATTTCTTGGCCCCATCTGATACAGAACAAGACACTGAAATATTTGTCTCCCTTTCATCATTTTTGAGTCAAACTGTATTTCCCTTTCTCCAAACATGAAATTACATCTGCCACCTGATTTTCTCCCGTCTCTTAACTCTTAATTGTTTCCTCCGAATCAGACAATTTGCCAGTGTGAAAGGACTTTCAGAGAGTCTGCTGGGTCCACAAACAGTAGCAAATACGCTGGTGTAAATCCAGATAAATACAGTTACGCCATTACGGGATTCTGCCTCATTCAAGACTCTTGTGAGCTGCAGGCAGATTCCTAAGACTGCAGGCATCAGTCAGATTCCTGGTGATAAACTGGCTGAGGAAATTTGGAGGTGAGAATGAAGCTTGTCATATCATAACATAACATATCAAAGTATGGGGAGTGAAAGTTGTTTACAAACTTGTGTTATAGGTTACAGAGAAGGAATGGACCAACTTCTTTGGAAACTGGAATTTACGTGTAAATCATAGAATCATACAATCATTAGGGATTGGAAGGGACCTCGAAAGATCATTTAGTCCAACCCCCCTGCCACAGCAGGTTCACCTAGACCAAGTCACACAGGAACACATCCAGGCAGGTCTTAAACCTCTCCAGAGAAGGAGACTCCACAACCTCCCTGGGCAACCTGTTCTAGTGCTCCGTCACCCTCACTGGGAAGAAGTTCCTTCTCATATTTATACGGAACCTCCTGTGTTCCGGCTTACACCCATTGCCCCTTGTCCTATCACTAGATGACATTGAGAAGAGCCTGGCTCCATCCTCCTGACACACACCCTTCACATATTTATAGACATTAATGAGGTCACCCCTCAGTCTCCTCTTCTCCAAGCTCAAGAGACCCAGCTCCCTCAGCCTCTCCTCATAAGGGAGGTGCTCCACCTCCCCCATCATCCTTGTTGCCCTATGCTGGACTCCCTCCAGCAGCTCCACATCCCTCTTCGGCTGAGGGGCCCAGAACACAGTTTTATGCCAGAACATTCAGCAGCACTTTTACTCACTCACCTGTTTGAAATAAGCAAAATCTATAGTCTGACTGCCAGTTCAAAATCAGAAGCACGTTAACTACTGTTACCAGTTTCAGATGTACTGCTTTTCCTTGCCATTAAAGAAAACTTTCCCTGTCACTGAAGAGACTTGCCTTCATAAATGTTTATCAAGATTTTTAAAGGCTATGTCCAAACCAGTGTATTTATAGGGATGTTTGTGTTATGCTGGTATATGATACCTCAGTGGAAAAGACTTTACATTACTAATGCACAATGTACCATTTTGGCCTAATTGTAAGATGAAATAATGACAAGACCTGTTTGATATCTTTTTGCACACAAAGTTACCTGTGTTTTTAAAGCTCAAGGTTTGTAACTCCAGAACCACAACTAAAGCTCTTGTGACTGCTTTTCAAAACATAAAAGTCTTGCATGAGATGATCTTTCTTTTCAGCATGATTGCAGTCACCCCAGCACCAATTTCCTGATGAACCTGCAGAAGCACCTGTCTTTGCAGAACTTCAGCTTACAAACCTGTAGTTAATTTGTTCTGACACAGGGTGTTTAGAAGTAACAGCTCCTTACATTAAAGAAAGACAATATAATTTGCAGGAACAATTGTTATCCTCTCTTCATCATATTCTTGCTTTAGAAAAGTCCACGATTTATCTTCCACAGAACCTCCTCAGCTTTTACCAAGTGCTGTACACTGTGTACTGCAAGGTACATTAGTTGGCTGTGGGTTTTGTGGTAAAGCAATAGATATATGTCTGTAATTCTAAGGTCTCTAAATTACAGTATTATCAAGGTTGGAAGAGACCTCTTAAATTCTTAAATGTCTTAGCGATGTCCTGCCTACATGTAAGAAAGAAACCCAGAAGATGTGGTGAAACCACAGCAGTATCATTAATAATAGTCCTCCGAGTCATCGATGACTGCCACATAAAGGGATGAATGATGTGAAAGCCTAGTAGTATTCCATGAATTCTGAGCAACAGCACAGAAAAGAAGCTGCTTTACAGCTGCATGACCCCAAACACACAGACCATTCCCCCAAGCAGTTCCTTCCCTGAGGAGATACCACTGTAGGTCAGTGACACCTTTTGAGGAGGCCGGAAAGTGAGTTCTGATTCCTCTTCCAACTACTGACTTCAGTGAATCAAGTATATCAGAGATATGAAGCTTTGGTCCTAACTGGGGAAGCTGAAAGAGGGCTGGGAAAGAAATACATGCACATTTAGGCTCCTCTACTTGCTTAGTGTAATTGCTGTGTACAGAACATTCCTCATGTCGGCGTAGAGACGTCATTTTAAAAGCTTTCACTCCTTTGACCATTCGGTTACCGGAAGTAACTTTGAGTTGTAAAATATGTATTCTAAGGTGAGCTTTTACAGATTAATTAAGCAGCAACTTCTGACAAAGCAGTTCTCATCAGGAGATAATTGACCTTATTTGAGAGTTAAGCATCCTGAGGCAAAGCAGAGTATGCTTAATCCTGGCAGGTTAATTATCCAGTGATTATAGTAGCTTGGAAGGTATTATTGCTAAGAACCATTTGCAAAATGACACTTTTAAAAAAAACTTAATTTAATAAAAAGTAAAAGCAATGACAATAATCAAGTCCTCCAGTCATGTATTGCTAGATAATGACTGCAGAATGGCCCTAATTGGAGAGCAGCAATGACCACATAATTATTCCTATTCTAAGTGTTCTGTACTAAATTTATTTTATGAAGTACAGTTAATAAGTATCAAAAGTCCAAGACAAGATGTTTGGCGAGTTATAAAAGAGATTTGAACAAATGATCAACAACCAGTGGCCACTGAGCTAATGCTGCTGTACTGAGCCATCACAGCATTCAGTGTCTGCTGCCGTTAAGGGTATCCTGGCATTTAAATTCTAAACTAGAAAATTTATACTAAGAGGTTTATAACTTGCCCATTTTAATTACCATCTGGTTGAAACGTGAAATAACCAATCTCAATTCAGATGTAAATTTTTAACTAGACGATGTAATTTAAAACCATTTTGCCAATTGTGTTTAGTTTAGGAATGGCAGCAATTTGGAATTTTGCTGCTCTGGGATGTTTTGTATTACTCAAAAAATAAACAGCTCAGTGCTTAACAATAAAATTGCATTGATATATAACGTGGAGCGAAGATAAATACAGAGAAGAATAAAAACTGTGTCTAAGAGTAATGTTTGTACTAATAAAATAATGACCACGCCACTTAGCAGGCCTTACTCAGATGTTAACTTACGTATTTTCAGTATTTAACTAAAGTAGCAAAACTGATGGAAAAAAGCAAAAGAAAATCACAGTGAACGGGTAAAAATTTGGTGTTGACCATCTGAACTGGTTCATTGGCCAAGGCATAAAGACAAAAAAATCATAGAATCATTAGGGATTGGAAGGGAACTAAAAAGATCATCTAGTCCAACCCCCCTGCCACAGCAGGATCACCTAGACAAAGTCACACAGGAACACATCCAGGCGGGTCTTAAACATCTCCAGTGAAGGAGACTCCACAACCCTCCTGGGCAGCCTGTTCCAGTGCTCCATCACCCTCACTGGGAAGAAGTTCCTTCTCAGGTTGATGTGGAACCTCTTATGTTCCACATCATGAAGGTACTTGTAGCTTAAATTGACATCAGAAAAAAAAAACAGAGCTCAAAACGAAGAAGGAAGCTACTAGAAGGCCAAACATGTCAGTATGAGTGTCTCTTGAGTTTTGCCACTTTCTTCACTTGACTTTTTGACTTTTTAGAAAAGTCCTATATTAATAACACTCCACTGAAAGGAGTTAAGTCGCTTTTCCATGATTTTACTGTACTGATGTAGTTTTCCTGAGACAAACCCATGCTTCATTTAGGTGTGTCACACTTTCTAAGGCTTTCCTTAAACCTTTTTCTGCTGAACAAATGAATAAATACTTAAGAGCACTTTCTGAAGTGGAAAAAAATCAAAACGTGATAGCACTACAATGAGTGAAGTCTGAATTCATCTGGTGTATTACCATGCACTTCCAGGCAGAATTGCATGCATAAGTCTTCCTTAGATAGGCTGCCAGTCCATCTAATCAGTGCGAACCAATTCTAAACCAACTACTTGTTTCTTAGTTTTCTCCTCCCACTTCTCCCGAGAAAGTAACCTTCATCACAGAAAATGTTATTAATAGCAGCTGTAGGAGTATGGAAAAAAGTTACACAACCTTAGCAGTAGTGCAGCAGCCCTTCAGATGTTCTCTTCCAGTGGAATGGTTAACTTCTGTGTAGCTGCAGCACGCGTATGGACAGCAACTACCAAGTAGCCAATTTATTGGATATTTCCTATTTCAACCTGCACGTGAACCACTTGGAGGTTGAAACCACTTGTTCATGAGTCTCTATGCTAGAACGAGCAACTTGTAAACCTCTAACTGGTCAAGTGACATCTCGGGCACCTACTGAAATATCACAGTCCTGTGACTGCAGATTTCATTTTCTAACGATGCTGTAAGTGTCTATAGAGAAAGGAGGTTCAGGAAGTAGGTCCGCTGAAACAAACAACGAGGTGCAAGAGATACAAATACAGTAATTATTTTCATATGACTCACCGTCTCATTTCCAAAAAGGACATCAACATAAGGCATGACTTTCATCATTGGTTCTTTGTAGAACTGGCTAATAAATGGTGCAGAGAGGTTCAAGGTGAAGATCTTGTTGTTTGCAGAAGCCTGAGTAGCCACTTTTAACACTGCTTCCGGCGACACTGTCAGGAAGAATCCCTGCAAGAATCCAGACAAATGTATGTGAGTAATTTCATATCAGTAACCACATGAAGTATGCTGCTTCTAGAAGTTCTCCTCCAACTCACCTCTGTCATATGACAGATAAAACCTTCTGGAAAATACTGCCTTTCCCTTAAGGTATTATAGAGGTGACAAAGAATTTGCACGTGTCTAGAATCACAGTCCTACAAAATCAGGTGAAACTGGCTACCTCTGCATTCCATTTAGTACTCTTTCCCATGGCAGCTAAGACTAGTGTTCATGTCTTAATAGATGATATATTTCTGTACATCCCTCTTTAGCAATAGAGTTAATCAGGTTCCAAGGGGGCTAAGTAGCTGCTAGAAGCTTCCTTGAGGTCTGATACAGCCCTCAGTTTTGACAAATGGTTCCAGGTTGGAACCATTGCTGACCAATGCCAAACCCATCGCTGATGGTGGTGATGCCTATGTGATAACACATTTAAGATGGGGATAATGGAGCCAGGCTCTTCTCAATGTCATCCAGTGACAGGACAAGGGGCAATGGGTTTCAGCTGGAACATAGGATGTTCCACATCAATATGAGAAGGAACTTCTTCACAGTGAGGGTGATGGAGCACTGGAACAGGCTGCTCAGGCATGTTGTGGAGTCTCCTTCACTGGAGATGTTTAAGACCCGCCTGGATGTGTTCCTGTGTGACTTGGTCTAGGTGATCCTGCTGTGGCAGGGAGATTGGACTGGACGATCTTTTGAGGTCCTTTCCAATCCCTAATGATTCTATGAGTCTATGAAAATGTTACTTCGCAATAGCATTTGTGGCCTGACAGAGGAGTGAGAATATGTGAAACAACTCTACAGATACCAAGGCTGGTGAAGGAGGTGTTCTAGGCATCAGGGCAGAGATTCCCCTGTGCAACATGGTAAAGACCATGGTGAGGCAACTTCTCCTGTACCCCTGCAGGCCATGGAAGTTAACAGTGAAGCAGACATCCACCAGTTTGTGGAAGACCTCCCAGTGCAGCAAGTGGAGGCCCAAAGGAGACCATGACTTCATGGGAAGCCCATGCTGAAGCAGGCTGCTGACAGAACACAGCACTGATGGTATTGCCTCACCGGTGCCAAACTACAAGGAGACAATCACGTACTCCTGCAGCTACATTGTATCTGATACAAGCCAGGATGCCACTGGCCTTCTTGGCCACCTGAGCACACCGCTGGCTCATATTTAGCTGGCTATTAATGAATACTCCCAGGTCTCTTCTGTGTGCAGCAGCTTTCCGGCCGCTCTCTCCCAAGTTTCTAACATTGCACTATCTCTTTGTGGCCCAAACGTAGGACTTGCCACTTGGCCTTGCTGAAGCTCATACAATCGGCCTTGATGCACCAATGCAATCTGTCAAGATCTCTCTGTAGGGCCTCTCTACTCTCAAGCAGATCAATGCACCCAACTTGGTGTTATCTGCAAACTTACTGAGGGTGCACTCAATCTCCTGGTCCAAACCACCAATGAGGATATTAAACAGTTTCTGCACATGTATTTTATTTCCCCACTCCCAAAGGAATTGTTTCTCTATTCTGCACGTGAAAATTCAAGGAAACACCAACTGTGAACCAAGATAAAGAGACTATAACTAGAAATTTCTATTTGTATACTAAAATGTGAATGTCAGTTTCTACCTCGTATGAAGAAAAGTTCAAAGTTGCCATTTTCAATGTAACAGTGCAGATAATTACACCAACAGCACATGCCCTAGGAGGCATGTGGAATAAATTCTGTATGTTTAGTTTCTATCACCCTAAACGCAATTTTGCTAGTTTTTCTTAAAGCTCAGCAAACAATTTTCAAGCAAGAGCAGCAAGTGTTACATTCAAGGCCAGAGACAAATGTCTAGGGCACAGTAACAAAAAACTTAGGGGGGGTTGATAAATAAAACACCATCTCAGTCGTATCCGTAACACTGCCACCATGACTTGCTAAAAGTCATTATTATTTGCTAGTTTTCATCTACATTATTTTGCCTCCAGATCACAGAATATCTGTATTTTGATCCTGCTTACTTCAGCTAACAGATCATGCTAGGCATTGTGCTCGCTGGAGAAAACAATATAATGAAAAATCTACAGAACTGAAGGTTCAAATGTGATTGTTCTGGTACCAGTTCTTGTAATAAACTTGTCTTGTAACTGTTGTCTCTCTTTCACCAGCACAGTTGCATCGGATCACCCATCATCTCTGCCTTCTGTCCAGCATTTCTTTAGAGGAAACGTGTAGTCTGCTGTAAAAGCAAAGCCTTAAAACAACTGGTATAGAGAATTCAGCAAAAGATTGTAGTTGAGGCTGTCCCTGCAGGGGCACAGTGTGACTTGGTGTATGTAGTCCTGTGTGACTTGGTCTAGGTGGTCCTGCTGTGGTACAGGGATTGGACTAGATGATCTTTTGAGGTCCCTTCCAATCCCTAATGATTCTATGATTCTATACTTAGAAAGTCTTCCTATTTATTGACCCTTACAACAGGCTCTCAAGTCTAACAAACTCATAATTGATTTAAAATTCTAGGCCTGATTAGCTAAGTAACACTAGAAATCCAAATGGTGCAAGAATGCTTTGCTTCCTGGGGAGTTACTCTGTATCTTGAAGGACTGGAAGCCTGTAAAAATCCAAGATTCTTTGCTATTTTTAAATTCTGAAGAATTAAAATGAACAGTTTATGTAACTTTTCATCATATTCGATTTTTTCATTTAATGAACAGAGTAGGATTTTTAAAAAAGCGTTCCAAAACCAAAACAAAAACCTCTCAAGGCTCACATGTTGCCAGCTGCGGATTAATCACAGATTGCTATACAGAAAATAGTAACCTGGTCAAATAATTAGGCTTCTTACCAACTTCAGGCTGAAAACTTCATCCAAACTAAAATACATCTGATTGTAATTTAAGGTAGAGAACAACAGCCCCTTGAGATCTAAGTCAGGCCTGCATCCAACTCCCTTTTCCTTGGAAAGGCTACATAATAGCACTGAGATGCAGATAAGAGAGCTTGCTTTTCAGATCCTGCAAAGGCCAGGAACTCTCAAAGGCTACAGGCCTGTCTTCTGGGTTTCCTAAAAAATACTTCTGCCATTTAATTCCATTCTCACAAGTGTTCTGTATTTTTATTCACACAACCATTTGACATTCAAGCATCTAGAGATTAAGTGCTGTGCATATGACAACTCTCACTAAAATTTGTCAGGGATAACATTTCCTTGCAAAAGAAGTTGTAGCAACACAATTAACACAATCAAAACAAAAGATAGGAAGAAAAGACATACAGGTAGAACTGAACACACCTGGATTTAAGGAAACCTAATGAGGCCCCAGTCCTTAGGTATTTCAATTGAGTTTTTTCTCCAGTTTCAGTAGAATTCCTACTACACCTATGGCCAGTATAGAGGAACCTAGCTTCCCAGGTTTGAATGACAAGTAGATAAGCCACTGTTGCAACACACTACAATTTTGTGCAGGAATGAACTACATGAAAGCAAACAGGTTTTCTTGCATCTCACTGGGATTCACACCAAAGTCACTCCATGGCTTCCTTCAAAGTACAGCCCACACGCTCTTGCAGCTGTTGCTGCTTTTAGTCCAGACAGATGTTTACACAAGAATACCTAAGTCATCTATTCCTATCTGTTCTAACAATTAGCTGTTACCCAGCAGCAGCTCCGAGCACGAAAATGAAGGTATCTTGGTATCACTGGTATAGAAGACTTTCTATTTCACTAGTAAGAGGTTTCATTCCCACTAATAAGAAGGTTAAGAGATCCCTCAGAAACTATTCTATATCTACCTGCACACCTCAGTCTGCTTCTGAGAGTTTTGGGGACCTTTTTATCCTCAAACCCCAAAGATACCTTAAAACAACTATGAGAAAAACATCTGCAATCAAAGAAAGAGGCACTTTATTACGATAAAATATTCCAATAGCTCGAGAAACTTCTGTTGCATATGAAACAGAATTCCTGTGTATGCCATCTGTCTCTGTGCAAGAACGTTGCACACACAAACACACATGATATTCGGGCAGTGCAGCCAAAGAAGGTGAAAGGCAGTGATAGTGTACTAAGAAAACCTACTAAAGTCTATCAGACATACTAACAGCACGCAGTATTCCTTTGGCATCCGTTGGCTGAGACTGAGTGTACCAAATACTGCTGCTTCGTGGTGTGCCACTATTTTCTGCTGCTCAAAATGGAATGAGCCTGTTTTCTGTCAGGAAGAAGGTCTCGTTATACACTCCAGAGAGGAAAGCTGATGTAATACAAATACCAGGAAAATGGGATGATAGGCCAAATTATTTACCTGTACGTGTACATCTACACATGCACAAAACACAACAATACATTTAAATACATCCCCTTTGAGGAGAGAAATATTCTCCTTGTGGGAGAAAGAGAAACAGAAAGGAAGAAATAAGAAAAACACATCTGTGCATTGCAGACATATGGCTAAGAGAGATACAGTAGCTTGTTTGTAACTTAAAAGCTTTCAAAATTCAGTATTAAGATGCACATGACAGCAGTAGACAAAGTCAAAAGAGAATATCGTATTAATGTCACTTCTATGATATTCAGGAATTCTTTGATGCACCCTTGAAAGTATGTCAGGTACTGTGAATATAGGATAGGCTTTCACACTGAAGGCTATTTATAGACACCGGCATTACTGGAAGCTTTTGGTGAACGTATTTTATTTTATTTTACTATTTTATTTTATGCAAGTGAGTCTTTCCTTAAAGCCAAACCTACACCTTGTGACCTGCTGCACATTTACACAAATCCACGATGAGACGATAACAAACAGTTTTACTGTGTTGGACTTCTTACTATTTAATAGCACAGGAACAGTGTTTGCATAGGAACATACATAAGCAACAAAACTTGGAACCATAGAATCATTGGGGATTGGAAGGGGCCTCGAAAGATCATCTAGTCCAATCCCCCTTCCACACCTAGACCAAGTCATAGAATCAGTCAGGGTTAGAAGGGACTAAAGGGATTAGGATTGTTTTCAAACCTGCTATGCATTACCTGCCCCCTCTTCTTTCTAGCTTTTTCTCTTTCCTTGCCACTCCCACTTGCAAAGCGGGTGACATGAAAATAACTACCGCATGAGTGACAGGATTTTGAATCGTGGTGTTCTGAGTTGAGTTTGAAACGTATTTGGTAACAATGCAAAACCAATAAATCGCAAGTGTGAATCAAAATATTTAACTTTCAGAAACACATACACAACAGTCTGCTGCCACTTCAGACAAATTACATTCTGCCAACTTGAAAGGAACACATAATTTAAACCAAAATTGTTTTATAGCAAGCATTTACATAAAAATGCAATTATGACGACATCACACCCTCTCCCATCTAAAGGGTGAAATTTTTCAGGCATATAGAAAGTCTGACAGTTATGCAATGACAGGCCTGATAAATCCTGTGATTTGGTAAAGCCCTACAGAAATCTTCTAACTACAAATGTGCTGGCAGTTCCAGTAGAAGAGACTGCTCAGGTGCCAGGAGAACTTCCTCTGTTAAATGACAGGTATAACCAAGTCAGAGCTTTCGGATGTCAGGAAATTTCCTATATTCTGTACACAAAAAGAACTTCAAGCCACACACTTGGGCAGAACAGAGTTCCCTTGGCTTTGCTCTGCCATAAGTCTCACTTGCAGTCTAGCAGTAATATCGGGGCTTGAAAGGAGTGAAGCTGCAACACATGATATTTCTTGGGATTGATAAAGAACCATGAAGTAATTGCTCCAGTCAGAATTTACACAAAGCTTCCAAGTGCCCTTACAAACACAACAGAATGAAAGACTTTTGTCTTCTAACCTGGGTGCAAGTCCACATTCCACTCACTCTGAGACAAGGGAATGAAAGGGTGCTCAAGGCTAGGTTGGATGAGGTCTTGAGCCACCAAGTCTGGCTGAGAGACAGCCCTGCCCATGGCAGGAAGGTTGGAGTAGATGATCTCTAAGGCCCCCTCCAACCTAAGCCCCTCCATGATTCTTACAATGTTAGAGCAAAAACTCTTAATCTGTTTTAATGTTTATGTGAGTTTAAAAGAGAAGGGACAATCGAACACTGAAATACCCAAGCATGATTCTTGCAACGTGCAGCACCGTCCAGTTACCAGAATTATTGACCCCTTATCTCTTCTTCAGAGTTGTTAGTCTTAATACTTGCAATCTCACCCTGTCTGATTTATTTTCCTGAGATATGACATAGTATCAAATGACAGAGATATTAAAATATGATGCAGAAAAATACCCTGACAAATTAAAAAAACAACATGACCTTTAATAATAAAGGTTCCTACACTTTAAGTAATTTTTTGCTTTCTCTATGAAGGACAGAAGTTCTATATAACTGTTCACATGGGAAATGCTCAATCTGCAAATTAATGCAACACACGGATGTTATTTTAACCCATGTACCTGTTCCTCGTGTAATAGGCCATTTAGAAACTTAGAAAGTACCTACGTGGTATTGACTGCCTTTTGGAGCTGTATTTTATCTGTAGTGATCAGCAAGCAGTCACTTAATGAAGCAAGCCCCATTGCTTTTCATCCAGTTCCTACTGGAGACAGTTGTTTTAAATCAGGAAGCAGGGACAGCAAGAATGCAGCAATTTCTCTGAGCAATTGTTTTGGCTTGTTCCTGTATGCATTGTTTATTTTTATAAAAGTATTGCTTTATAACTGGAAAATGACTAAGCTGTGAACTATTATTTTATCGTTCTGAGTGGCCAGGGTTTCTGTTTTCGACAAAAGCCAAGTTTCAAACAGTTTTCGGTAACATAGGAAAAAACCTAACTGTCAGTAAACGTGCTTACATTGACCGTGACATTTTCCTCTACGATGGTGCCAACGTGTCACAGAGAGGGGATTGCTTTCAGACTTGAACAGCTTTTCTGTTGCTGCACTCTGATCGTTGCCCATATTAGTATCTATCAGATTACAACAGTAGCAGAAAATGCCAATTTTTTACATTATATGTTAAATAAAATAACTATTTTATGTCTCTATTAGAAATTTCTTTTTAATCTAAATTAAAAAAAAAAACATTGCAAGAATTTTTCAACTCTGACTACCACTGATTACATTAAACACTCTCCAGGAAGCTCTTCAAAGTCATATTTAGGACAAAATAATGATGTGACTTCACTAATGAGGCCAAAGACTTGCAGGGTGTATAGATGAGAATTTTAAAAAGTTGCAGGTGTAGACATGTATAAGACTACAGCAATTCATCTAGTTCTGGTGTAGGAAAATGTCGTGCCAAATAAAAAATCCTATCTCCTTGGAAACTATGAAGTTGTTAAGCTACATTTGAATTAAGATCTTAAGATGATGGTTTGAGGTGGCTCCCTAAAGTCTGCCCCTCTGTGATAAAGTACAAATCTCTATATTGCTTCAAAAGCACAGTTCAGCATACTGCTCTGCATGAGTTTACTGAGCTCAGGAAGAGAGATGCCTGCTTTTGTTTACAGTTAATTATAACCAAATTTTAGAGGAAGTGTTAAACATCATCTGAGAGACAGGAGACTAAACGTGTCATTACTTTAATAATTCAACCTTTTTTGCCTCTGTTTACCCAGTTGCAAAGTAGTTATAACAAAAAATATACAGTCATTGGCAGAAACAGTGGGAGGTTTAATTATGTAATATTACTGAAATGACTGAAATTCTGTTTTGAAAGGTATTATAAAATACAGGGTATTTTTTACAGTAAAATACAAGCTGCAAATCAAACCAGCAATGATAAGAACAAGCCACTTAATTTCTTCTAGTATCCCAAAGCTACTTTCCCATGCTTTCTCTTCATTGAAAACGAAATCAATCTTTACTGAGAAGGCAATGCGCCCTAAAACATTCTTTACATTGCTCATTAAAAAGAGAATTTGTTTCTTTCACTTTTCATCCTTGTAAGATGACTCTTACCAAACTTCATTTTGGCTAAATCACCTATTAATATGAGGACAACGCTGTGTTTAGCCTCAGAAGTACCAATTACTGTCTAATGAAACAATAACTACAATAATATATTATTTATGATTTCTGAAATAATGGGATAATTCATTTTTATCTTAGTTTCCACAATTTGGAGCAGAACTTTTTGGTCCCTGCCCTGGCAAGCATTTATGCAAGTATAGAATAAGTTATGGCTAATTTAAACCCTTTAGGATTGCACAACATTTGGATTTTTTTGGTATATGTCTAGTTCCATTAATGTAATTTGGCATCTCATTAATTATGTAAACATCAACCATATGTTGAATTCATTCAAGTTTGGTGTGTACATAATATTTACAGTATTTTAGTAAATTGAGAGAATCTATGTAACTGCAAATGCATAGATAATTGCTAATTCTCTAGACAGTTAATCCTGAGTTTGAAAGCTGTATAAATGAATGTTTAAACCAAGCTTCTTTCTTGCCTATTCAAATAGCCTCAAACAAGAAGAGAACACCAGTCTCTTTAATCAAATGCACTTATTGCAGCACAATAGTTCATTTTATAAGTACAAGTAAAACACTCAAGACTGAACCGAAGACTGACCATTAGTAGATAATCACCATTGACTGACGGTGTCAAAAGATCTTGTAAAAAATGCATATTATTTGATATTGTCATACAAAGTCTTGTGGGGAACCAGTCAAAGCTCACATATCAGTACTGCTTACTTAAAAATTTGGTTTTTAATAGTCCGTGGCCTGAAAATCCTAACAATTCCTCTGCTACGTACATGCAAGAGAATCTTTGGTTAAGTGACTATGTACACAAATCTTGTGAGTTTTGCAGTGAAGTGGGAAACTAATTTGGCCCTGACCTGATCTATTTATAAAGAGTATTTTCACAGCTTACAAAAAACCAGACAAAAATCCTTACTGGTGTCTGTCTACACTATTACATACAGCTTTACGTGGATTCCCAGGTGATGCAGAGGAATTAAACTCTTCCATAATATAAACAAATACAAGAATGACTCCAGTGCAATGAAACATAAGCCAACTCCACCATGAGTATGCATTTCCCTGTCAACAACATGATCATGCTATGGAAAGTTTCACTTAAATTCCAGTTAGAAAACAGGTATGAAGTACAACAAAACATAGGTATGCTTTTCCCTAAGTGATCTCACTCCGACATCCTTCAGCAGAAACCTTTCTTCCTTCCCCCAACTACCTTTACAATCTTGTAAATTATAAGAACATAGCGGCATGGGGATTAAATATTAATCAAAGTAATTACCATCATCGTTAGAACATATTTCAAGAGCCCCAAAGAAAGAGCATGTTATTTCTCTTATAAAGATGATATCGTTAGAAAGACTACACTGATACTGTAGCGCAGTAGGTATGAAGAGGGAAAAGAAAATGATCAAGAGGTAACACAAAAGACTTCTGAAGCTTATTGCACTATTCAAATGCTAACTCATCCTTTAACTGAGCCTGTTTAAGTGAAGCAGGCTCACCATGGGAAAAACACAGTTCTCTATAGAACCACAGAAACATATCGTGTATTTACAACATGTAATTTTGCTGGGGAAAAGAACCCAAACAAAAAAACTAAGGACCCAAAGTCCATAAATTCTACCAGTGAAAATCCAGAGCAGTTTGAAAGTGGAGGTCTGAATTCGTTCGGTGTGCAGTAGTGCTGCCCAAAGTGCAACCAGAGCACCTGACACCAACGACTGTTAATAGGATTACTTATTCTTTGCATCCAAATAATGATAAATTATACAGAATAATCAGACTTTTGGTATTTGCAAATTAAGGTATAAATGATTAGTAAAACAAACACACTCTTCTCCTGCTCCTGAAGGCATTTGCTAGCTAATTTTAAACAGCCTAAGCATCCTTGTACTTAATTTAATGTATAAGCACCTTTATTGCATAAAATTAAGCGGGTAATAAAGCAAAATGCTCAGAAGAATTAAACAAGTAATTTGCAGAAGAATTAAAGAGGTGCTTTTTTTTTTCAATTTATGTCTTACCAAGTTTAAAAACCTGTTAAAATACAATTTAAAATATCACTTTCTCACAACTCTGGCCCCAGAACAATAATTCCAAAAAAACTTCCTTTACAGCAAATATAACAGTTACTATGAACACGCAATCTAATTGCTTAGACTGATTGCTACAACAGGGTTTACAATAAAACATTTATTGCTCACACTTCCACACATTAATTCTTTAGAGCAACATTAAAGTTATTACTTAGCCTTTTAATTTTTCTTATATAAAGACTGTTGCATGACACTATTTTTGAACATACAAATAAATGAGGGTCAGCACTACGTTAATGCTAACAATTATTAAAAATATCCTTGAAGTGTGGACACAGTTGTTAAAGCACCAAATAACGTTATTTTCACTTTAATGACATTGGGCAATACTGATTGTGGAACACTTAGAATACAGTGAGCTGTGTAAGTGCTCAGCATTAATTACTCTCGTCTGAATGACTACTCTCTTCAAATACCCCTAACTATTAATTTTTCAGAGCCAAATAAAACTTACATTAAGCTCCTGTTCTAAAGAATTAATGGGTTTAAACCTTGGAAACCCACTTGTAATGTTAGAACCACTACCATAACCAGGGAGAATAGTTAAGTCTTTTATTCCTGGATGTTATAAGCTGAGGGGAAACTTCTCTGCCACGACATTATTTTATGTTATGTCATATCATTGTCAGACTAGTGGGTTTCAGTAAAGGCTTCACTATGCACTGGTATTCAGGATGCTCTAAGTTGTAATTTTCTACTGAATATTTTCCATATTGCTCTACTTTAAAATTTTTCTGCTCCTGTCACAGTCTTTGCCCACCTTCAGAGAAATCCAGGCTGCAGATACAGCAAATACAACCAAATAAACATTTTCCATTTAATTAAAAAGTGTCATATTTTTAAAAACAGTTTTAGATGAATGAAAGATCAACTTAGGTGGTCAGCCTGTGGCAGAGAACTAACACTTCTTGATGTCCAATACCTCTCAGTTTTTAAGTACAGTAATTTTGAGAACAGGAAACCCCTGAAACTTAGTGACCCCTAAGAGCCTGTGACAACACCCCTTTATCCAACTCAGAAGGAAGGTGCAGCTACACTCACGCAGCTTCTCATTCATCGTAAGAAGGCATCCAAGTCAAACTGCATATAGGTCCCTTCCAGGAAAGTTTTGGTGTGTTGAGCATCAAGTGTTCATGAGATGTACAGTTTTGAAGAGGAGCAGTAGCAAATCACAGATGTTCTATTTGAAACTCCTGCCTGGCAAGTGGGAATTCAGGAAAAGCTGAATGAGGCTGATGAGATATTTACATCATAATACAAACTGCATCAAGCTACAGAGTTTAAACACATCGGCTCACGTTACACCTACTTTCAGCAACATCAGAAATATGCGGGCAGTGCTTTCTACTCGTGTACGATAAAAAGTGGATCTCATAAACTCTCACATAACCGAGAATTTATAGGTCCAAATCAATGTAGATTAAACAACAAAGCAGAATATAAACAATAATTAAGAAAATGACTGGTAACTGGTAATTAGTGACATCTTTGGACTCATTTACACGTCCAATACTTTATGGAAACAATGTTGCATTCCAGGAGATATTTCCAACATGGTAATTCAAAGTTTGGAAAAGAGGCTCAACTCCTTGAACCAGCATCTCTCCTGCTTGTTAGTGCCCAAATGATGCAGCAGTATCAATGACATGCCTTCATTTGCAAGAAAGCCAGATGATTGAGTGTTTCATTTCAGCTTGACCTCTCTTCGAAGCAATTGACTATGGAAATCAAGGACTTTCTCTACTTTCGTCCCTGCAACGTCTCCTCAATACCTATGGCCCAATCCAATTTTAAGTCTAGTAAGATACCAAGCAATGGCAAAGTGGTATCAAACACTTCTACAAATAACAGGAAGAAAAAAGTGATGGTGCTACCTCCAAACCACAGTTCAGAAGCAGTATATTTCTTTAACTTTCTAATACTTCGAGCCCTGATTTTCTTCAGGAAAGGCAGTGGAGACACATCAGCTCACTTCACAAAACTTTCGCTGGACAGCAATATCTGTATGACAGTATTTAGAACATCTTCTGCAGAACACAGAAGCAGAGCACTAAGAAGCTCACAAAATCACAGAACATTAGGGATTGGAAGTGACTTTGAAAGATCATCTAATCCAATCCCCATGCGACAGCAGGATCACCTAGACCAAGTCACACAGGAACACATCCAGGAGAGATTTAAACGTCTCTAGAAAAGGAGACTCTGAAACTCTCCTAGGCAGCCTGTTCTAGTGCTCCGTCACCCTCACTGGGAAGACGTTCCTTCTGATATTGATATGGAACCTCCCATGTTACAGCTTACAACCACTGCCCCTTGTCCTATCACTACATGACACTGAAAAGAACCTGGCTCCATCTCCCTGACACCCACCATTTATACACAGTAATGAGACCACCCTTCAGTCTCCTCTTCGTCAAGCTAAAGAGACCCAGCTCCCTCAGCTTCTCCTCATAAGGAAGGTGCTCGCTGAATGGCAGCACAGTCTGCGGGGGAGTCGGCGACACCACCCAGCTTTGTGTCATCAGCAAACTTGCTGACAGTGCATGCCAGTCCCTCATCCAAGTCATCAACGAACAGATTGAACAGGACTGGTCCCAGTACCGACCCTTCGGGCACTCCACTAGATACAGGCCTCCAACTAGACTCTGTCCCACTGACCACTACTCTCTGGCTTCTGTCCTGCAGCCAGTTCACAATCAACCTCTCTGCCCGGTCAACCAGTCCACAGTACCTCTGGCTGTGAGGATGCTGTGGGAGACTGTGTCAAATGCTTTACTCAAGTCAAGACAGACCACATCCATCGCTCTGCCATCATCTAGCCACTTGGTTATGCCCTCATAAAAGGCTATCAGGTTGGTCAAGTATGACTTTCCCTTGGTGAAGCCATGATGACTGTCCTAAAGGACCCTCCTGTCCATGATGTACCTAGACACAGCATCTAGGATAAATTGTTCCATCACCTTTCCTGGGATGGAGGGGAGGCTGACCGGTCTATAGTTCCTGGTCCTCCTTCTTAACCTTTTTTGAAGATTGGAGTGACATTTGCTATCCTCCGGTCCCTAGGCACCTCTCATCGTCCCCGTGACTTAGAAAAGTGGCCTAGCAATTACTTCCGCTGTGTCCCTTAGCACGCACAGGTGAATCCCATCTGGGCCCATGGACTTATGTACATCCAGCTTGCTCAACTTATGCCTAACGCAGTCCTCATTCACCAAGGCAAGCTCCTCTCTTGTCTCAACTCACCTCTGAAACAAGTTTGAGTACTGCCACAAAACACAGGTCAACACATTCCCCTCTCCAGTAGTGATGTTTACCGATAGTAATAATCGCTGTTATTCAAAGGGTTAAATAGTTGCTAATGACACAAACAACAAAAAAATTACTGAACAGGATGACACCCTCATTCCAATCTCTACCAAAGCATCAAACATAATTATAAATTTTCACCAAAAAATGTCAGATTCTTACGTTAATCATTGCACAATTTGACATTGCCATTCTCCAACTTTTACAGATGTTAACAGTCATCACTTTGTTTGTATGTCACCACAGACAACATAATCAATAGTTTTCATATCTTTCTGTTCATATTTTTTGTTAAAACAAGTTTGGCAAGTGCTGCTTACTTTTGTTCCACTGTGAAACTTGTTACTACTTGAATAGAGAGTATTTAATTTCAACAATAAACATAATATATGATAAAGCAGTCACAGGAAAAAAAGGTTGAAACAACAGTGACACAAGAGCAACACAATGGACGGCTTTGTTCACTTAAGATGTACTAATTTGAAGCACTAACTGCCTTTCACTCCTTTTCCATTTATGGTCTGTATTTCTGTAGTAAGAAAATCTTACTCCACAAAAGTCAACACAAAAAATTACAAGTGGAAATAACTGGTTCATGTAATTTTACCCGTCCTTATCATTAATATAATCAGGATCCACAAACCAATGGGTTGCTTGTTTATTGCTTCCAGACCCGAATAGCCACTAGGCAAGCTGGAGTGGTATTTTTTCCAACCCTTCACTCAGGTGAAAATGCCATGTGGGCTCATTCAGCTCTGCCTGCAGTTTTACAGCAAGGTGCGGTGGAGGAGTTGCCCTCTATGTGAGACAGCAA
>VXBP01006206.1:0-12044 GCA_013400115.1 Rhinopomastus cyanomelas | reverse complement strand
CAATGCACTTAAGGAACCTTCTGGACTGTGGGTGGCTGGCTGAGTGGGTCCTCCAGCAGATATCTGGGTAGTTAAAATCCCCCAAGAGAACCAGGGCCTGCACCTGTGAGGCTGCTGCCAGCTGGCTGTAGAAGACTTCATCAGCTTCCTCACTCTGATCTGGAGGTCTGTAATAGACACCCATAACAGTGTCACCCATGCCAGCCTGCCCCTTAATCCTCACCCACAAACTCTCAACTCTCTCTTCTGCTGCCCTTGGACAGTACTCAATACATTCCAGTTGCTCTCTCACATAGAGGGCAACTCCTCCACCCCGCTTTGCTGACCTGTCCCTTCTGAAAAGGACATAGCCGTGCATGACTACATTCCAGTCATGCAAGATGTCCCACCAGGTCTCCGTAATCGCTACCAGATCATAATCATTTGATCGGACACAGATTTCTAACTCCTCCTGCTTATTCCCCATGCTGCGTGCACTGGTATCCACTATGGTGGGCCTGTCCATGTATATGCAGATCTGCGGACTACTTCAACACAGCTCTGAAATACTATAAAGTATATTGTAAGTATACTGAAAGTTCAAAAAAAGAGTGTGTAGAATTTTGCATACAGGCATGTGTGTATGATCTCTTTTAATGGTGTATGAGCAAATATCCTCCTTAGATTACATGTTTATGTTCACACTACTGATAATGCTCTAACTGGCCTATATCAGCTTAGTCACTAGAAACACAGCTAGTAAAGGCCAAATCATCAGAACCATGAAGTGTTTCAAGCCTACAAATAAGATAAATCATAAAAAGCAGAAATTGCTACTTATACTGAGCAAATTCCTTATTCCTATCCTGAGTAAAATTCCTTTTTGCCATGTGCTGAAGTTCCACTTGCTGATAACACCTCAAAGTTTAGAGCAAAATTTTACCTGTTGTCTACCAAATCTGGTTTCAGAATTAACTAGGCACATGTAATCTGGCAAGCATGGCAATTACAAAATATTCAAGTATGGAATTTTTACTCTGGATATCTACTTTGCCTCCATCATCCTGTTCTGTCAGAATTTGAACACTCTTTTAAGGTACATGTCATCATACATTATAAAAGTGAAACTGAAATGTTACAGCTGCAGACATGAACTGCAAAGTAGAATCATAGGGTTGGAAGTGACCTTCAAAGGTGATCTAGTCCAATGCTCTTACAACAAGCAGTGACATCTCTAACTAGATCAGATTGCCCGGAACCCCATCAAGACTGACCTTGTATGTCTCCAGGGATGGGGCCTCAACCAGCCCACTAGGCACCCTGCTCCAGTGATCCACCACCCTTGTATCATAAACCCTTTCCTGATGCCTAACCTGTCATTTTCCAGCCTAAAATCATTACCCTGCACCCTATCATTCCATGTCCTATTGGATAGTTCTTCCTCAGTCTTCTGATAGGCCCCTTTCAGGTATTGGAGGGTTGCTTATGTGCATGTTTGTGATAAATCTATAGTATCCTCTGCTCCTACCTACTCACACCTGTTCTGTGACTGGAAAACTGCCAGACATGTAAAGCAAAAAAACAAGCAAGAAGAAAAAAACTTTAAAAAACTAAAGAAAGAGAAAGATATTAACCTGAAAGTAATGCTAATAATTTTGTAGTGTAATTTTTAACACAATGAATATACTTAAAGATTAGATAGGTATCTATCTCTCTATATGCGTAGTGAGTGTTCACAAAAGCACGGAATGGGTACAACTTCAAAGAAAATACCATCCCTAATTTAAAACAATTAAGACACTCATGTACCTGACTTCATTAATCCACATTTTGAAGTTGCAAAATATTTCAGAAAGTTGTTAAGTAGCAAGGAACAAAGTGTTCACTTCAGGTTTTACAGGACTACTTGTGTAATTAAAATGAATAAGCTATGAACTCAATTTGAAATATTGTCCAGTTCCCATTGAAATAATGGGCATGCTGCCATTGACCTCAGCACATAAATAATCACACTCTTCGCTAGGACAGATTGGTGTAAACTAACAGAAAATGAAGAATAGGGAAATGCTAAAATTAAAATGTATGATGTTGCCACTAAAAAAATTAATTTACAATCTGTGTCCTGATTAAAGCATGTGCTTTAATAGATCCTTATACATAAGAAACCTAGTAAAATACAGCTAAAGTTGAACTAAACAGTCAAGACTGATGTTTAAAATGTGAAGAAAACATGAAAATGTAGTACATATCCATGTGTGGTGAAAGGCAGAATTTATGCAACAAATCACAGGCAAAACCTACAACTGGCAACAATCCAGGGTAGAAGTTGTTGTGTAAATTTTTCTGGATTAAGAATGAAGAGCACAGCTACTCACTTGTGTATGTATTATTCTGCCAGCCTTTATAAGTTGTGGAAATAATCAACAACCCTGATACTGTACTTAAGCAATTGAGGCAGAGAAGAGAAGAGAAAGCAGGGGAAAAAAACCAGAAGAATGTTAGGATTCTACTGAGACAACTAGGAAAAATTAAAAGAGCTTTTTTAAACAAGTCTATGTTCTTTATAGAAAAGACATTTCAAACTGCTAGAAAGCCCTTCCTTAGATACATGGCCAAGCAGGAAGTGAGTATTCTAACAGATATCCCAAAATATTACCACCAAACATTTCCTGGAAAATCTATCATTTGAATAGTTTTATGACCCTTTGTGCAACTCTGAAGGTAAATGCCTGGAGAAAAAAAGGGGAAAAAAATGGAAAGTATTTCTCATTGATGTTTTCCTTTTGTATTAAGTGCACTGTGTAAAAGGAAAAGCTTTATTTGTAAGTTACAGATACCATTAGTACCAACAGCAAACATAGTTTGGCATTTTATGGATTTAACATAATCCATTTTTAATTACTAAGGTTCATTGCCTCATCTAGTAAGGAGTTGTACTGCCCACACTCTGTACTGGTAGATGTTCTCAAGTTTTCTACTTCAGGAAATCATGTGTGTAACCAGTTCAGTTTAGGAGCACATCTTAAATTATGTTTGTGGAATTACGCTCAGAATTTCTATCTTCAATTGAGATGAGGGAATATTACTTGGGTTTTTACTCAGTATCAAGTATTTCTATCTTCCAAAAAAGAAACTTAAACAAGAAAGCTGTTTTCAGACTTGAAGTCTCCAGTCAAAGCATGAAAGTCTCCTTGATACTGGTCATTCTTCTGGATTTGGTATTAAATATCAAACATATTTTGAATACATTTTGTCCATCTGGAATGGATTAGGTAAACTCTGGGTATACCTTTTCCACCCTCACAGACTCCAATTTTATAAACTACATCAGAATACATGTCTTCTAACTAACAAACCATAAACTAAGAGTCAACTAATGGTATCAGAAAATGAAAATAAAAGCCTTTTTTGACCAAAAACATTCCACCCACACAGCATACTTGTTAATCGGCTGCAAATCACCTGCTGGGTAACATTTGCCATGCAAGATGCAATATTTCAGATTCTTCCATATGAGTTTATTCAAGTCTCACAGACAACATTTTATTCCTTTTAGCTACAAAATCTATGAATAAGTTTTAAAGACATTATTTACATTAACCTCCTTCCTCAAAACCTTCTAAAAATCATCTGTACGCAGGGACTATACTTCTGTAACAGGTCACAGCTGTTAACTTGAACCTCTCAGCCACCACTTCTCTCTGGCCGTTGTCAGGGTAGTCATTCAAAAGTATATGCTTTAGAACAGTGAAGACCAGGAATCTTTTTTACACAAGAGTAAGAATGTAAGAACTATGGTACCAGTGCCATATATCTAGCAACATACTGAATTTGTCAGTGGTCAATAGCAGGTCTACAAGAAGTAGTGGAAGAAACACTGGAACAAATACTCCTCATGCAAAGCACCATGCAAACATCACCAAATAGCTTACTTTCTTAAATCTGCTGTAGCAGTGCCCTAGTACATTTCAAGTTTGTTTGGGTGTTTTTTCCAAATGTACCATTTGACTATGCAGATAGATTTTTCACTTACATGCCTTTAATTCCCTGAAAGCAACAAGGCATGTTGCAACACAGTGATGTAGACTGGACTCTTCATATTTCAAGTATCTGCAAAGATAGGCATTAATCATAGAATCATAAAGTGGTTTAGGTTGGAAGGAGTCTTAGACATCACCTAATTCCAATGTCCAAGCTATATGCATTGACACCTCTCAGAAGATCACATTGCCCAGAGCAGCATCCAACCTGGCCTTAACAACTTCCAGGAAGGAGGCTTGTCTGAGCAACTTGTTCCAGTGGCTCACCTGACTTATATTTAGTAATTTATTCCTAAAACCCAATCTACATTTCTTTTAATTTGAAACCACATCCCCTTGTCCTATCACTAGAGTCCTTCCTAAAAAGTCCGTCTCCAGCTTTCCTTCAGGCCCCTTTCAGGTACTGGAAGGCTGGTCTATCATCCCTTCAGAGTCTTCTTTTCTGAACAGCCCCAGTTTCCTCAGCCTATCTTCCCAGGAGGCATGCTCCAGCCCTCTGATCATCCTTGTGGCCCTCCTCTGGACCCACTCCAACAGTTCCATGTCCTTCCTGTATTCAGGACTCCAGAATTCGATGCAGTACTTCAGGTAAGATGTCACAAAAGCAGAGTACTGGGGAAGAATCACCTCTTTTGAGCTGATGGTGACACATATTTGGACACAGTTGGCCTTCTGGGCTGCACTCACACATTGGATTAAGGGTAAATTTTTGAACCCTCTCTCTCAGAGGAGTAATCTTGTACATGTGGTCTACAGGACTATAAGTCAATGGACAATTACAGCTTTCACAGAAAAATCAACTACAGAAAAGCAATCTCCTGGCAGGAGTTTAAATTTACTGGAAGAAAATCCAGTAAAACAAGTTGAAAGACTGCAAAAAACTGAAGGTGAAAACCACTTAATGGGCCAAGAGTCAAGGAAGTAGGAAGGAAACACATAACTGACACCAGAGATCCCTTCTCATTAACAGAGGAAGAAACCACAGAATGAAGATTGAAGACAGGGCTTATTGGGAATAGAAATGCTTCAGTTGTCCAGGTCTACTGGACAAGGCTAGGAAATTGTCTTGACACAATGATGTTAGAATATCTTGTACAGAAAAGAAATCTTTGCCTCAAGAAGCCCAAAATAAGGTGGATAAGCGTCTCAGAAAAGAAGCATAATCTTGGACCTGCAGAAGAAAAACTGGGAGCACTGGCCTGAACAAGGGATGTGTGTAAGGCCACATAAATGATGGAATGACTAACTGTGAAGCATTGTGAAGTTACTCTTGCACATATACAATAAACACAAACCAGTTTTGTAAAATTTGTCTCCTTGAAAGCTTTGAAAAAACCACCAGTTGTATAATAATGCTAATGTCTCCCATATGGGCTTCAGCTGGGTTGCTACAGACACATTGCATATGAATTCTGGGGTTAATGCTAGCAGCAGCCATACCGCACTGCTTAGCAATACACTTACTGAATTACAAGTACATTGGTACCTGGCAAAAGTACAAGAGTCTATATTAGGAGAGAGTTCATTCACTGTCTCACAAACATTAACATGTATGAGCCCAGTTAAAACCCAGAGAAAGAAAAATTATACCATCTGTGGTAATGAACATCTTTACTGACATCAGTCTAATCTACAAACTGAGGTGTGTGTGTCTTAATCAATAAGAACATCTTTTGGCCCTGATTCTTTAGTCAAGCAAGTAAAGTTTCCTCCAGCAGAGTACAACTGTTGAGTGGGGTTGTGGATTAAGTTGTTCCTAAAGCAGTAAACAACCTGTAAAACTGACTCAAGTGGACCCCAAACCAAGTAATTTTTTTTTTTTGTACTTCAAGATACTGCAAGTCATTAATTTCAGAAACTGTGTCTATGTAAGTGCACCACTAACAGTGTAATGGGGTGGCATTTTGGGGGTGGGAGGGTGTAAATTTACAGCCTCAAAACTAAGATTTTATTACCTTTTTTGTATATATAATGTATAAAAGCATTTCAGCTGCATTGATAAGATCTTAATGCTTTTGTCAAGCATGATGGATTTGGCTTTCTTTTTAAAAACTGTAAAACAAACGAGATAACAATATCATCCTATGATCCAGTGACTTTCGAGAAGGACTATCTCTTTAAGAGATAGATAAGGCTTCAAATGTTCCTCTGAAACATTTCTATCTCAAAAATTAAGTTCTTCCTCTTTAGAGTTACTCAAGCACTCATGTGGGCTTCTCAAATCCACCTGGAACTTCCCTGTCCATGGGCTGTTTGGCATGCTTTTTACTTGACCTAGTGACATCTCTGAAGGCAAAGTAACAGCTCTGCACCTTCTACCACAGCAGGAAAGGGGTCTATTGCTGCATAGTTTACCAGGCCAATCAGACATGTGATTTGGGAAAACAGCTATTTAGTATCTGAAGAAATCATGCTAATAATCTTGAGCTGTACAGAAATGTACTACTGAAACACGGAGGGTAAAAATGTTTTTACATTTTGTCATACTTTCCTTCAATCCTACTACAAATTGTGGGCCAGAAGGCAACTCTTCTGCCCCTACCATTCTGTGCAGGTGCACAGGATAAAAGAAATAGTTTTGTTCACAATGCATGCAAGGTATTGCTGAGGAATTCCATTCTTCTACTTTTATGAAAAAGCATCAGAATCAAAGTAACTGATTGAAATTAATGGCAAACTGACTTAGCTGTTCTTTAAAAAAAATTAAAAATATCAGAGAGTAGTGTACATTATGATCTTTTAAATTTTGTGAGTTTAAGGTAAACTATGGAGACTACTTCTTAGGGGTTTTGTGAATTAAAACAAAGCTACCAATAAAGGTTAAAATAATAGTAATTGGCAAATAAACAAGAACTAACTTACCAAAAGGCAATCAGACACTTCCATACTGGAGGTGGGATGCACAAGGAGCAATATAAAGAGACTCTCAAAACAGACTGAGTCTTAAAATCACAATACTGAGAACCTGACATTATGCTAAAAATTTTGTGATATTCATCTGTGATGCAGAAATACAGAAACTAATTCTAGACTACTTTTTTGCTACAGAAGACTTGAGATAAGAGAACCATTATGTTTTTCTCCTACTTCTATTTTTAAAAAAGTATTTATAAGGTTTATCTAAAGTCAAAGTTACTTCATTAAAAAAAAAAAAGAAGACATTGACTTAACAGTGTAACACTGTGAATCAACTTTATAATTAAAACCTGTCTTCTTAGTATTTTACTTTCACTTGTTCCCAATACCCTGATTTGGAGAATTACAGGATAAAATATTAAAGCCTGAGATTTTGTAGTGGGTTCAAGACCACAATTAAAAATGAAGGAAAAGAAAACAAAGCAGTTAGGTCTTGATGAGCTCTCCGATAAAATTTGCCAGACAATGGATAGCTTAAGAAAAATGGATAAGGGTTGATTAACTCTGTAACTGTATACAGAAAGAAGAAAGAAAAAGTTGAGCAAGTTGGTACACACAAACTAGAAACTCTGTCACAAATGCCATCACATATTCTGAGAAAAATACAATGGGAGATTACTATTGTATCAGTCCTTGGGTTTTTTAGATTAGAGACCTGGGAAAGAACATGTAAGTCAAGCAGAGAGGGGTACAACCACCCTCTCTTCTATTCAATAGGAAATACGCTCCAGGCCCCCGCAAATGCGGCAAGAGAGAGTTCAATTCCCCTCCTGTCTCTCTCCTTTTCCTCCCACCTCAGCTACAGGGGAAAAGGGGTATACTGAAGCTCACCATGGGTCGCTGGATGTTGCCCGTTAGGGGTGGAAGATGAGCACTAAGTTCTGGCTTCTCTGGTCCATGGTGCCAACTCAGAGCTGGGCTGGGTCAGAGCCAAAACTGGTCCAGGCCAGGTCAGAGCCACGGCCAGGCTGGGCCAGAGCTGGGGCCAGGACTGGGCCAGGGCCCATTCTCTCAGGCTGCCCATCTGAGCCAGAATGGGGGCCCAGGACAGCGGGGGCTGGGGGGAAGTCAGAGCTCCATGCTGGTGTGCTGGGGAAAAAACCTCCAGCAAAAGAAGCAAGGCTAAACTGGAATCCCTCTTTTATAGTGTCACCTAGTCCACTTCCCCGAGAATAAGTTCATGGAGGGATCCTCTTGAAGCAAAATGCACCTTTTTTTATTCATGAAAGCATAAATCTATACATTTGAAAATTTTGGTAATTTTCTAATTTAAATCCTAAGTGAAATTTCAAAGAGCAAGCTGTTTACAAAAAAAAGAAAATTGTATTTAACTTTGATGCAGACACAGACTTATCTGGAATTACATTAATTGCTTAAGACTCAGAAAAAAATTCTGTGAATCATAGAATCATTCAGATTGGAAAAGACCCTTAGTATCATCAAGTTCAACCATCAATCCCATTCCTACAAGTTCGCTCATAAACCAGATTCCCCCAACACTACATCTAAGTGTCTTTTAAACTCATCCAAGGATGGTGACTCAGCCAACACCCTGGGCAGCCCATTCCAGTGCCACTGTCTCTGTGAAGAATTTTTTCCTTATGTCCAATATAAACCTACCCGGTTGGAGCTTGAAACCATTCCCTCTGGTTCTGTCATTAATTACCTGAGAGAAGAGACCAAGACAAACATTTCTACAACGTCCTTTCAGATACTTGTAGAGAGCAATGAGGACTCCCCTTAGCCTCCTCTTCCTCAAACTAAACAGCCCCAACTCTGTCAACTTCTCCTCGTAAGATTTATTCTCCAGGTCCTTCACCAGCTTTCTTGCTCTCCTCTGCACTCACTCCAGCACCTTGATGTCTCCTTTGTATTGAGGTGCCAAAAACTGGACCCAGTACTCAAAGTGTGGCCTCACCAGTGCTGAGTACAGGAGGACAATCACCTCCCTACTCCTGCTGGACACACAGCTTCTAATACAGGTCAGGATGCCATTGGTCTTCTTGGCTACTTGGGCATATTGCTGGCTCATATTCAGCCACATGTCAATTAGAAGCCCCAGGTCCTTTTCTGCCAGACTGCTTTCCAGCCACCCTGCCCCAAGCCTGTAGCGTTGCATGAAATCGTTGTGACCAAAACGCAGGACCCAAAACTTGGCACTATTGAAACCCACACAATTCTCCTCAGCCCATTGATGCAGCCTGTCAAGGTCCCTCTGAATAGCCTGACTACCCAGCAGATGGACACTCCCTCCCAACCTGGTGTCATCCACAAACCTGCTGAGAGTACACTCAATCCCAGCATTAAGATCATTGATAAAGATGTTGAACAGGAGTGAGCCCAGCATTAAGCCCAGCATTGTGACTGGTCTCCAGCCAGATTTAGCTCCATTGACTACAACTCTCCGTGTACAGACATCCAGCCATTGTTCCACATAGCAGAGTATGTGCCCATCCAAGCCATGGACAGCCAGCTTATTCATGAAGATGTTGGGGGTGATTGTGTCCAACACCTTACTGAAGTCCAGATAGACTACATCAACAGGCTTTCCCTCATCCACTACGCAAGTCAACTTATCATAATATGAAATCAGGTTAGTCAAGCAGGACCTGCCTGTCATGAACCCATGTTGACTGGGCCTGATCGCCTGGCTGACCTTTAATTGCTCCATGATGGCTCTTGAGATGATCTGTTCCATAACGTTCCCTTGGCACTGAGGTGAGACTGACAGCGGTGTAGTTGCCAGGATCCTCTTTCCAGTCCTTCTTGAAGATGGGCACCATATCTGCCAGCCTCTAGTCCAATGGGACAACCTCAGTTAACCAAGATTGTTGAAAGATTATGGAGAGTAGCTGGCTTGGTAACCACATCTGCCAGCTCTCTCAGTACTCTAGGGTGTAATCTGTCTGGTCCCATAGATTTAGGAGCATCCAGCTCATGTAGTATATTCATAACCATTTCCTCATGAATTATGAGGGGTCTATTCTGTTTCCCATCCCTATCTTCCATCTCAGGGGACTGTGCACCCAGGGAAGCACAGTTTAAAGCACCCTCGCTATAACATTCCTCTTCATGTATAATGCATTAGCTCTAGTTCATCGGGTGAAAAGACGCAAAACATAATGAAAACAAGCATTTAAGCAACTCATTTTAAATTATTTAAAGTTAATGCATTTACATGTTTATATTAGCATAAATTTATTGTTACTCATTCCAACCTAAAAAGAAAAACTCACTCTTCATGTACGCTGATAGTTTATTAGTAAGCAGCAGAATAGGTAGCAGTTTCAGTAAAAGCTTGACTGATGCATTCAAATTGATTAGAAATTACAATGGTTATAGTAAATAAATGAATATAAGCATTCTATCATGAAAGCATATATAACTGAACTTACAAGTTCAGTGATGCTTTGTAAAGGTAGGTACTACTATCCTACAGATACAAGACTGAGGCGCTTTGTTATTTAAAATATAGATATATACTTACAAGTGTAAACATCTTAGAAGTAAAGTTGGAAGTTATAATTCATATCCTTTTTAAAAGATAGCATACTCAAGTCCTCAACAAACTCTGCAACACACTTAGACAATTACTAAGACCCACAAAATTAAGAATAAAACAAACCCTTAATTATTGCTTACTTAATTTTCAAAAAGTATTATTCTTGTTGTCTGAAAACTTTCAGTTAAAGATCTGCAAAATAACACTGACTTTAGCTTCATAGGCAACACAGAAGTGTTTGTAATTATACTGGAAGCAGGCTACCAGAGCAGAGAAGCCAGTAGAGAACACACTGTAATAAAATTTATTACAGCAGTGACAGAAAACCAAGAACTGTGTTTTGCAGTGCCAGTGTAACACTAATAAAATATCAAGTTATTAATCCATAACATTAAAAGGACAGTGTTGACGATGTGTATTACAAATGTAAGTATTGGGGGTATATATATTGGGGGACTTCAACCAACACAACTGTATCACCTATGGATTGCACTTTTTCACTTGCTACCTAAATTATATCAGTAAAAGCTTGATGCGTAGCACAGCCACACAGATATTTTTTACTTCACATGTTTTCATTTAGGAAAAATCAAGATACTAGCATGTAACTTAATGTTATTTGGAACTTCATTTTTATTGGAGACTTCAATTTTTTTTTAACTGCTTGGAATGCAATAGCTCTCTAATCTGGTATTCCATAATTCTAATTCTTATGTTGTATTAACGATCACATGTAATCATTACATTTTAAATGCAAAGAGAAATATAAGTTCATTAAATATCCTTTTCCTTTCAAAAAAATTGCTCCTTATGCAAAACCAAACCAACCAAACCCCCCACTTCTTCACCTTTTACAAAAAAGTGCAGGAAAGATCCATTATTTTCAGCACTATCTTAAAATTTTCTGCAGTGAACCTGATTCCACAAATAGGTCACAACCAAAACACTATAGAATTTGTCCTGGGAAGCAGAAACAGTGCTAAAACTACTGTTGCTACACCTACTGTTATTTAGACAAAAATGAAAAGAATAAATAGTGTCCTTAAACTATGGAGAAACTGATGCCCTAATAAAATACCATTGCCAATCCCTAACTGCACTGGACCAAGAGGAATACATTTATCAGAAAGACTGCTGTGAAAGCTTTGCTGAAATACATCACAGTAACAGAACAGAGGCTAACAGGCACATAGGCAGGCTTTTAAACCACTTATTAAAGTGTCAGTCCTCATCTTAATCAAGCATAATAAATCAAAACAGCTAAAATGCAGATTCTCCCATTGTCTGAATCTGCAAAAACCTGTTTTTCAGTCAAACACTCTCACAGTAGTTGAGTTTCTGGCTTGGAATTCTTATAAAAACCAGTATGTGTAGGGTTAACAAAAGATTTTCCATACTGTTTTGTTCTCCATAATCTTGTGAATTCTTTTCAATTATAAAAGTATACAATGTTCAATAGGATCCATCTGTTTTACTGTAATACTTTTCCTTGGCAATTATTAAGTGAGAATAAGAGCAGAAGCAAGTCATCTTACTTTTCCAAATTCTTAATCTGTAGTTCAATAATGTGAAATATTTAAGACAAGCCATCTATTAATTTTACTCCT
>VXBP01006205.1:303173-503011 GCA_013400115.1 Rhinopomastus cyanomelas | reverse complement strand
AGAGCTTTGTGGGTGCGAGGTGCACGTCGTGCGAGTCTTCACGATGCTTCCCCCTCGCCCACAGCTGAGTCAGGGTGCTGTACAGAAGGGCTCATGAGCTGGCTCCTGGGTAGAAGTCAAAGAGTGGTGGTCAATGGGACAGAGTCTGGTTGGAGGCCTGTATCTGGTGGGGTGCCCCAGGGGNGTGAGACCACACCTGGAGTGTTGTGTCCAGTTCTGGGCTCCTCAGTTCAAGAGGGATGTGGAGCTGCTGGAGGGAGTCCAGTGTAGGGCAACGAAGATGATGAAGGAGGTGGAGCACCTCCCTTACGAGGAGAGGCTGAGGGAGCTGGGTCTCTTGAGCTTGGAGGAGACTGAGGGGTGACCTCATTAATGTCTATAAATCTGTGAAAGGTTAGTGTCAGGAGGATGGAGCCAGGCTCTGCTCAGTGTCATCTAGTGATAGGACAAGGGGCAGTGGGTGTGAGCTGGAACAAAGGAGGTTCCACATCAATATGAGAAAGAACTTCTTCCCAGTGAGGGTGACGGAGCCCTGGAAGGGGCTGCCCAAGGGGGTTGTGGAGTCTCCTTCTCTGGAGAGGTTGAAGACCCGCCTGGGTATGTTCCTGTGAGACTTGGTCTAGGTGATCCTGCTGTTGCAGGGGGATTGGACTGGATGCTCTTTCGAGGTCCCTTCCAATCCCTGATGATTCTGTGATTCTGTGTTTGCTCTTGTAACCAAATGGCAGGAGCAGCAGCTGTGGCTTTGCAGTACTTCCTGACCTACTGCATCATCTCTGGGCCCGCAGCACCCGCAGCACCCCACAGATGTCAAGGGTGATGTCATGAGCTTGGTCTGAAGACCACAGAGAGCTGGAGACTGCTGTATTCTGAGTTTTGTGTCTGCAGGGGAAGAGGAGGGGATGGCTAGGCTGGCAACCAGAAGCCAGCCACAGGCGGTTGCTGTAGAGATAACCTACATTACGCTGAGCAGGCTGCTCAGGCTCTGTGGCACAGAGTCTGTTTTAAGTTTTGGGGCAGAGAACCTTTTCTACCCCCTTCAGCAGAACTTGGCTGACTCAAGCCCAGTCTCCACTTCATCCAGCAGTGCTGCACCTAAGCCTCTACCAGCAACTCCAGTATGTTATGGTCACTTCCAGACCTCCTCCTTGGTGCCCAGGAGCTCTTCTGAATCCACAGTTCAGATAATGGGAAGTCTGGTGATTTGTAGAAGGAAAGGTTTTCCTTGTAGTGGCTGATTGGTGAGACCTCACCTGGAGTGCTGTGCCCAGTTCTGGAGCCCCCAGCATGAGAGGGATGCAGACAGGCTGGAGCGTGTCCAGAGGAGGGCCACTAACATCATCAGGGGAATGGAGCATCTCTCGTATGAGGACAGGCTGAGGGAGCTGGGGCTGCTCATCCTGGAGAAAAGAAGGTTCCAAGGGGACCTTCTTTTGACCTTCCAGTACCTCAGGGGGGCCTACATGAAGGCAGGGGAAGGTCTTTCCAGGAGGGTTTGTACAGACAGGACAAGGAGCAGGGGGTTCAGGCTGGGAAAGGAGAGATTTAGGCTGGGTATTAGAAAGAAGTTCTTCAGTGTCAGGGTGGTTGGTGGCTGGAATGGGCTGCCCGGGGAGCTGGTGGGGCTCCATTCCTGGAGTCACTTAAGATCAGGCTTGATGAGGCTCTGAGCATCCTGACCTGGGTTGAGTTGTCCCTGTGTAGAGAGGTTGGACTGGATGACCTCTGTAGGTCCCTTCCAGCCTAGAACATTCTATGATTCAGCTCAAACCCACCATGGATCAGGTTCATTTTGGCACAGAAGGTTGGTTTGCCCTGTGCTGCCAGAAGACTTTGCCTCGTTGTGTCACCTTCCCTCTTTTCCACCTCTCTTCCCCTTCTGCAGGATGTTGGTCACTTCCTCAGTGGACACGGGGCTGGGCTGGCTGAGGAAGTGCGTGGTTTTGCAGGAGGAGATCCAGTGCCAGGAGATACCTCTGCGAGGTACAGTCCGTCTTCCCCTTCCCAACGCTTGCTTTGTCATGACCACAAGAAGGTTCAGAGGTGTTTCAGAGAGAGCTGGGCATTCTACTACAGATCTGCACTGCACAGACCCACAGTCCTGCTGGAGGCCGGTGGTGGTCTTTGGCCATGGCTCAGGGCTTTGCCTAAACCCCTGTGGAACACGAGGCCAAGTTCTCTTCTTCCTGACATGTTCATTGCTGCTGGAGCTGCTGACAGCATCAGTTCTAAGTGCTGCTTCTAGGAGAGCTGGTGTAGCTGAGCTCTGGGTGTCCTCTCTTTGCCCAAGGCTTGCACACACCTCATCAATCCAGACTCTGTCCTTTGTCTACTCAATCATCCAATTGCAGGAAAGGTGAAAGGCTCCAAAGACGTGCAGGACGGTGGCATAGCTGCTGGCAGGGGTTCTGACCAGATCCTGGTAAGGGGCTGAAGAAACCCACAGCTGGGGGAGCCTGTCTTTCCAAAGTGCTTCTGCTGGGAAATGTGCGTGAGCAGACCCAGCAGGGGGATGAAGGCTGAAAGCTCTTGGCCGGGTACTGGCAGGTTGAAAAGCCAGCTGGGGCATTGCCAGCCAGGAGGGGAAGCTGAGAAGAGCCCTTCCCATCAGCTGAGGGCTGCAGTGGACCTTGTCCTTCACTGCAGCCAGCCTCACTCATAGGAGAAGGGAGGACTGGTGGGAAGGCTTAGGAGAGCCACCAATTTGGAGGCTACCACCTCACTTCGGTGAAGCCCCCAGCCTCCCCTTTTGCCTCTGCTGAGGGCTGGACTCCTGGGTAAGGTGGTGTGGCAGGGGTCTCAGCAGGGAGGGTGCTTTTTTGCTCTCACTGGGCTCTCAGTGCCGATTCTTTGAGGCATCCTGAGGCATCTCCGCTCACCATCCATCACCACCCCACAGGCTTGCCTGCAGAAGAAGCACCACCGAGCCTTCACCACCAGCGAGGACCTGAACGGTGTCTGTACTCTGCTCTCCAGCGACTTGCGCAGCACAGCTTTCCTCAACCTCACCAAGATAGGTACCAGAGCAAAGCTCTGCAGAGCAACCAGCACGAGGCTCTGCTCCAACAGCAGGGGCCTTCCGAGTTCCTAACCAGTGAGGTCTGGCACCTGCTGGGAGAGAACTGGAGCTGAATGTCCACCCTCATCGTAGGGACTTGACAGGGTTACAAGGTTTGCCCTTGAAGACTAGCACACAGCAGCAGGGATTTGCTGTTGTGGTGTTCCGTGCGTCCTCTAGAAGACCCAGCTCTTGGACCAGAACTTAGAAGAGCATCAGTGCTCTTAGTGGATGGATGTGGTGGACATCCCAGGGTGTATAAAAGCCCTTGGGTGCTCGGGGCTGCTCCTTCCAGCTTCACTGGGCTGTTGGATATTTAATGGAGGGAGCAGAGAGCTGTTCTGGTCGTGCAGTCCTGCTCTGTCTCGTGCTGTCACTGCAAAGACAGTCTGATGGTCTCGTTCCCTCTTCAGTTGTCCAAGTGCTGTTAACAGCCTGACCCGCAGGTCTTCTGCAAACCTGGGGACGTGGGTGGCAACAGATCCTGAGCCTAGGGTGGGTTCCTCACAGAAGTCTTGTCAGAAGGTGGAGTGTGTTTTTTGTCTTGCTTTCTGAATTCTTTAGTTGGGACCAAACTCAGGGGCACTCAGGCTGCTGATGCCAGCAGCTCCGCGGGCACCGGAAGCACCGGCAGCGCGTGTGGTGAGCAGTTTGGCAGCGCAGGAGGAAGCCACACGTGCAAAGGTGAGGCTGGGCAGGAGCGAGCACGCGCTTCCTTCTGCAGGAGCTGAGGTTGAAGCAGCTTCTGTTCATCTGGGGACAGAGAGCTGGGGAGGGGAGAGCAGGGTATTTCTCACGGTGAACTTCACTCATTGCTACAGTCTTCATTAACTGAGACTTCACCGGAGTGTGGACCCCATCTCAGCTAGACCTGCTTTTGGAATGGCTGGGTGGTGCTGTGGGCAAATACTTGCCTGTGCAGTGATGTTCCAGTGCTTCTCAGCCTTTGCCAAGTGTGGGGCCATTCAGGAGCCCCCTCGGACGTTCTTTCTCGTTTCACTGCATGGACAGGACGGGGAGCGCAGATTGCTGTCGTTCTGGGCGCGTCAGAGGACACCAAGCCAGATGATTTCCAAAGCACCAAGACCTCTGTCCTCAGGATGATGGAATCGATGTGGCAGAAATGCCCAAAGGTGTGTGTGAGCCTCCCCAGCATCTCCTCATCTGACAGGCAGGAGGGAGCAGGGCTCTGAGGAAGAACAGAAGGTGTCCCACCCCCCATAACGATGGCTTCTTAAGCTTCACCGTGGTGCTGGCAGTCACTGCACACGTTCCAGCACAAGAGTGAAACGGTGCTGAGCCAAGGAGCAGCTGAAGAGGGAAGTGTGAGACAGGGCTTAGTGGTGCTGATAGGGCTAGGAAAAGGCTGGGCTGATGATCTTGAAGGTCTCTTCCAGCCAAAACCATTCTATGATTCTGTTCTGTGAGGAGTGGGGTTTCATGCCAGAAGCAGCCCAGGTGCTCAGGTGCCAGGCAGATCACCCAGGGCACCCTGAACCAGAACACACCAAAACAAGGACTGGGGCTTATAAGCCATTAACTGAATGATGTCAATAAATCTGGGGACAATGAGAGGCTGAGCCATGTGGCCACTAAAGGTCTGTCCAGGGGTACAAACACGACTGACACGAGTGTTAGTGCAGCACATGGCTTCTGCTTGGCCTTGGGGAAGCTCTGAGGCTAAACCTGGCACTCAGAGAGCCTCAGGGATCCTGCCCGAGCCCTTATCCCACCAGCTCTGGCTTTGCCATTTGCTTCCTCCAGGTCAGGTTTGCTGTGGTGCAGCTCGGAGCACAGGTCCACACTGAACTGAGCCTGCAGGAAAGCTGCAGCAGGGTGTCTGCTTTCTTCAGAGTCCGAAACATCGAGCAGCAGAGCTCACGGACCGACGTCGCAGCCGCGCTGCAGCATGTGCTGTGAGTTTGTGTGTCCCAAAAAGCTCCAGGAACGCTCTAGGGACTCCTCATGTGCATCAGTCCAGGCTCCTGCACCTCCTCTCTACCCTTCTTTACCTCACCCTCCCAAAGCTCTCACTCTTCCAGTGCTGCTGCTGGTGACAGGCTCTGCCAGCTGCCTGGGGGACCATCGGGTCTACAAGGAGAAATTGCCAGGGGGCAGAGAAATTGCCCAGGAAGGTGGTGGAGGCCCCATCCTTGGAGGTGTTTAAGGCTGGGCTGGATGAAGCTCTGGCCAGTGTGACCTAGGGTGGGGTGTCCCTGCCCATGGCAGGGGAGTTGGAACTGGATGATCCTGTGGTCCCCTCTAACCTTAACTGACGTGGTCTAGGTGATCCTGCTGTGGCAGGGGGATTGGACTGGATGATCTTTTGAGGTCCCTTCCAATCCCTGATGATTCTGTGATTCTAAATCCTGACTGACTGACTGATGCAAGGATGTTGGAATGAAAATCCAGCCACTCTGCATCCTGCTTTAAGCTGTCTTCTTCGTTCGCTAACCTTTCCCATCTTCTCCACCCATCCGCTGCTCTGCGAGTTGTATTTTCCCTCTGGACTCCATTTTCTGTGCAGCAGCACGACTGTAAAAAGCTACTTGGGCAAGTGCTCATGAAGCCAGGAGCTACTCACAGACAGCCAGTGTCCCTGCAAATCATCGACCCTTGTGCGTCTGCGCCTTGCACATTCGCCCTCGTGTGCCGGGAGCTCAATGAGCTCCGCTCCCCTGCCACCAGCACTGGCATTTCCAGCTCTGCAGACGTGGCTTCGCCCACAAAAGACCTCTAGGCTTCTGTTTCCACAGGGATAAAGTCTTTGACAGCCAGGACTCCAACCAGACCGATGATAAGATAATCATTGTCATGGTCTCTGGGCAAGTGTTCCTGGAAGAACATAGGCTGGGCAACGTGGTGAAGTCCCTGGAGATGGCTGCAGTCAAACTCTATGCTCCTGGGGTGAGTGGAGGCTCCATCAAAGCAGCTCTACACAGAGGAGTGATGGTTCTGCCCATCCTACGTGTCTGCTCTTGCACCTGAGCATGGGGTGGAAGAAAAGGTCATGGTTAGACCCACAGGATGTCCAGTCTAGGATGTCCTGGCTCCTTGCGTTCATTCCAGCCTCCTCCTTCTGGATGCCGGAGACCTTATTTTCAAGGAGGTTAAAGAATCTGTTTTAGAAACAAAGATGCTTAAGTTGTGTAAGTCTGGTGGCTCTCGTGCTCTTACTCATTTTCCCTGCGCAGAGAAGGGCTGCTGTGGGATCCAGGGTCAGGGTTGCTCTGTGAAGCTTCCAGAACACTCCTGTTTCAGAGTTTTCGAGTGGCAGGTTGGGGATGCGCTGGTGTTTTGGTCTGCGCATGAAATGCGTTGAGTCTCCCTGCTGGTGGCTTTTCCTCCTAGATCGGACAGTCCATCAGCAACCAGTGGGTCCCAAAAGAGCTGCAGGCAGCTGGAGGTGACAGGCTCACGCTGTCCACACATGAAGACTTCGACAGTTTCCTTTTGGAGTTGGAGAGAGAGACTCTGAGTGACTCAGGTAGAGTCTGTCTTCTCTGTATCTTGTGGAGTGGATCATCTCCAGATCCGACCTGTTCTGCAGCAGCAGCAAAACCAGAGCGATTCCTGTTACTCGAGCAGCAGCCAGGCAGCAGGACGAGAGATCATTTTGGTACCTGTGACCTGCAGCCTTAACGTGGGTGTGGAAAGAGGTGCTTTCCAGCCCGCAGGTTCACCACATGCCCCCTCACACGTCTGGCCCTGCTCAGCTTGCTGCTGTCGAGCTTCAGGCTGAAGCTGCTGTTGGACTGAAGTATTTCTGCAGCCCTTGCAGTCTTGCTCCCGAGAGCGCCGTTGGCTGCGAGGCGCAGGAGCGCTGCGCAGGCGAGGACGCAGGCGTTCAGGCCACCTTGTGCCTCTTCTCCCGCTGCCCTGGCGTCTCCGCTCAAACTCTTCTCATCTTCCAGCAGAAAACAGTCCAGCCAGAGCACCCGGAGGCGCTAACGCGGGTGGTGACGGCACAGTCCCTTCCTGGACGGAGGAGGACAAAGAGGAGGAGCAAAATGACTTGCGTACGTGGTGAGGTGTCTCTTAGTAGAGTGGTGCCGTGGTCTGTCACGGATGAGAGTCTGGGGAGATGCTGCTCCATCAGCTGCCAGACCTGAAAGGACAGCTGAGCGGCCTCAGCGCCGTTGGGTTGCTTGTCTGTGCGAGATCGCTCGTGCACTGATCGTTGACGCTGGCCTTTGGTTCTGACCAAGGCTGCTGATGGCCTCCTCCTCACACCTTTCCCTTCCATATCCTGGACAGCTTCTGGAAGGGAGATTGCTTTCATTCTGGATGGGTCAGGGAGCATCGAGCCAGAGGATTTTGAGAGAGCAAAAGCATTCATCCACAAGATGATGAAAACCCTCTACGAGAAGTGCTCTGAGGTACCACCCACTCTCTCCAGCAGCCCAAAGAGTGGCTGTGTTTTGTTGAAGCTGCCACATCACCAGAACCTAGGGCCGTGCAGGTCTGTTTTCATAGAATCATAGAATCATTAGGGATTGGAAGGGACCTCAAAAGATCATCTAGTGCAATCCCCCTGACACAGCAGGATCACCTAGACCAAGTCACACAAGAACACATCCAGGTGGGTCTAAAACATCTCCAGTGAGGAGACTCCACAACCCCCCTGGGCAGCCTGTTCCAGTGCTCTGTCACCCTCACTGGGAAGAAGTTCCTTCTCATATTGATGTGGAACCTCCTATGTTCCAGTTCACACCCACTGCCTCTCATCCTATCACTAGATGACTTTGAGCAGAGCCTGGCTCCATCCTCCTGCTTCATTAGGATGGGAAAGCACTGGCACGATTTGCATTTATTCTCAACACCACTTTGCTTGCCTCTCAGTAGGAGAACCCCAGCCTCAATCCTGAGGACACTGCAGGTATAAAGACCAAGTCACACAAGCGCAGACATCCGTAGCTCTGCCGCGCTGCCGTGCTTGGGGCCCAGCGAGCAGCATCTCTGCCTTCTTGTGGCAGTCAGGACTTCACTCTGGGTTTGTCTCTCTCATTCCCACAACATCGGTGCCTACTGTCACAGAAGCACCAAGCAGACCTGCCTCTTCGCAGTCTGGTAGCTCCAGTCGGGACGTTTAACACTCTCCTGGACGGGTTCCTGTGTGATGGGGTCCTGCTGTGCCAGGGGGATTGGACTGGATGATCTTTTGAGGTCCCTTCCAATCCCTAATGACCCTCTGATTCTATGATCCTGTGGCTGCACCAGACAGCCACTTCCTCCTGCAAAAAGCTTCCTTCCTGCATGGTCCAGCCAATACTTCTGCCGGGGTTCCTGGGCTGGTTGCTGCAGAGAACCCCCTTCTCTCTGAACGAAAAGCCGTGACCACCAGTGGTTTATCTCTGCTCCCTCCCAGTGCAGCTTCGCGGTGGTGCAGTACGGCTTTGAGATCAGAACCGAGTTCGACCTGCGGGACAGCTGGGACCCTCGTGCCACCCTCCAGAAAGTGCTGGACATCGCGCAGGTCTGCAATGTGACCCGGACAGCGTCTGCCATGCAGCACGTCCTGTGAGTGACACGGGGCACGGCGCCGGCGAGGATGGTCTCTGGTGCATCTCCTGAGTCAAGGAGGGGGACTTCCCCGGGCATCGGCTCCTGACACAGTCACCTCTTCTGGTGCTGGCTGGATGGGGTGGCAGCTCCTGGGCTGTGTTTGAGAGGGTTATGGAGGGCACCTCTTGTTGTGGGCTCGGGAGGCAACAGAAAGGGAGATGGCAGCTGGTTCCTTAAGTGTGAATATGGAAGAAATTCTACCTCTTTCCAGTGGCTGTTAGTTGCAAACTCCCCATCCAACAAGATCTTCCCCCTCTATCCCAAGGGGAAAAGCTCCAACTTGCAGCCCAAGTTCTTTCTTGCGATGCTTTCACCAGGGATTCTGTCTTCACTGAAAGTCACGGGTCCCGCAGAGATGCAGCCAAGGTCATGGTCGTGCTTACGGACGGGGAAATCCTCCTGGATGAAATGAACTTGACGACGGTGATCAATTCACCCCAAATGGCAGGAATCGAGCGCTACGCCATAGGGGTGAGTTGGGGCTGGCTCCAGGAGACACCAAGGCCACCCAGCTCACTGGCTTCCAAAGCAATTGCTGTTTCTGGAGCATCTTCTCATGAGGAGAGGCTGAGGCAGCTGGGTCTCTTTAGCTTAGAGGAGACTGAGGGGTGACCTCATTAATGTCAATAACTATGTGAAGGGTGCGTGTCAGGAGGATGGAGCCAGGCTCTGCTCAGGGGCATCTAGTGATAGGATGAGGGGCAATGGGTGTCAGCTGGAACAGAGGAGGTTCCACATCAATATAAGGAACTGCTTCCCAGTGAGGGTGATGGGGCCCTGGAAGGGGCTGCCCAAGGGGGTTGTGAAGTCTCCTTCTCTGGAGGCATTTAAAAGCCACCTGGTCATGTTCCTGTGTGACTTGGTCTAGGTGATCCTGCTGTGTCAGGGGGACTGGGCTAGATGATCTTTCGGGGTCCCTTCCAATCCCTTATGATTCTGGATTTCTGCAGGGTGGCTGGAGCTGAGGTTTTTGCCATCAACTGTTGAATGTGGGGGGTCAGGGGGCTCAGATGCTGCTGCTTTGGACTGATTTGCACCTCTTCTGCAGGTTGGAAATGCCTTCAAAAAACCAAAGGCCCTAAAGGAACTGCAGCTAATTGCATCTGGTCCAGGTGACTCCAATGTGTTTCAGGTGACCAATTACTCAGCGCTGGATGGGCTGCTTTCAGCCCTGCAGCAGAGTATCATTGGTGTAGAAGGTAAGGAGCAGCCTTTCTACTTTGGTAGCAGCTTTTGAGGAGTAAGGAGAAAGCTGCTGACCCTGTTTCTCCTGACTCCTCAGGTGTGCAGGGCGATGCTCTGCAGTTTGAGCTGGCACAAGCCGGTTTCAGCGTCCAGGTCTTGGACAAGGTGAGTTCTCCGCACGTGGCTCCTGCTGAGCAGCTTTGGTGATGTGAGGGTTCAGCTGGTCTGATGCTGACGCTGAAGTGTGAGACTGAGCTTCTTCCCAGCGAGGGTGACAGCACTGGAAGGGGCTGCCCAGGGGGGTTGTGGAGTCTCCTTCTCTGGGGAGGTTTAAGATCCACCTGGATATGTTCCTGTGTGACTCGGTCTAGGTGATCCTGCTGTGGCAGGAGGACTGGCGTGGGTGATGTTTTGTGGTCGCTTCCCATCCCTGATGTTCTGGATTCTGTGGGTCAAGTCGCCTCTGCGAGGCACCGCTGCTTTGTCGGATAAGCAAAAGGATCACTTTTATACAGCCAGCAGGCTGTAGTTAGTTTCATTTTAAGGGAGGATTTCCCTCCTGTGACCCCCATTCTGACCACTGGATCCTCTTTATTCCACCAGGCAAAAGTTCTCTCCAGCCAGTAGCTTTGGTTCTGCTGGCATTCACATCTCCAGTGAGTGAATCAGGGGCTCCCTCATGTTGCAAATCCAGTAGTTCTGCTCCTTTGGAACCATCTGGACTAACACCTCTGTGCATCCAGCACAAGAGTGATCTCAGCCCTTGTTGGGGGGGGACATGGTAGATACTGGGGAGCAGCAAACATCCAGCAGCTGTAACTGCAAGGACAACACTAATGCAGCTTTGCTGAAAACCTCGTGCAGAGAGCTGGGGGATGTGCAGCTGCTTCTCTGTTCCCCAGGTCACCTCATCTTGTGGCCAAGAGGGCCAACAGCATTCTGGGGTGGNCCCAGGGGGGTTGTGGAGTCTCCTTCTCTGGAGATGTTTAAGACCTGCCTGGGTATGTTCCTGTGCAACTGGATCTAGGGGATCCTGCTCTGGCAGGGGATTGGACTGGATGCTCTTTCGAGGTCCCTTCCAATCCCTAATGTTCTGTGATTCTATGAGTCTGTGATCTGTCTTCAGCGTCTGACAGGAGCTGGTGGAACTGCCCGAGCCGTGCACCAGAAAACACTGCTCCTTGCCAACCTGCTCTGCAGTGCTGCTAGAGGCCACCGTCCCACGTTCCCCTCCTCTCACCTGCAGCGTGTTTTTCCTGCAGCAGCTCCTGATGTTTGGTGCCGTGGGGGCCTTCGACTGGTCGGGCGGGGTTCTGCTCTACGATCTGGTGACCAAGACAGCAGCTTTCCTGAACGAGTCGAAAGAAGCCGAGAACGCCAAGCACAGTTACCTCGGTAAGCGGCTCGCCCCGGTCTGAGGTTCTGCTAGCTCTGCGGTTAGTGCGAGATGGTGGCACTGGTGGAGTTTACCTGAAGTTAGCCACCTCCTGTGGCATCCTGCAGGACTTTGAGTAGTTCCTCCTAGTAGGGAAAGAGCTTCTGGTAAAACCTCGGTCTCCTTACTTGGGGGAAGATGCAACTTGTTGTCTGCTCTGGGTTCTGCTCCCTTGCAGCACCAGCCCGTTAGCACAGAGCATCTGGCTTCGCTTGTGCCGAAGGGCGCTTCTGAGAGCCGATACAGAGAAAGATCTCACTCTGGTGTGGGTGTCTGAAGAAGAAACAGCTTGTGAATGGATACTGTCCTTGGCCTGATGATGAGTGGAGCCTTGCTTGTTCACCCCAGTGCTTTGAGCCTCATGAGCCCTGCACCTCCTGACCACAGCCTTGGCCATAAAGCCAGGGGGCTGTGGGCTCTGTGTCTGGAGCATCCTTCTCCCTGCTACAGAAGCTCTGTACTAGATCTCTCTTTGCTGAGGGGCAACGGGTGTGAGCTGGAACACAGGAGGTTCCACATAAATACCAGGAGGAATTTCTTCCCAGTGAGGGTGACAGAGCACTGGAACAGGCTGCCCAGGGAGGTTGTGGAGCCTCCTTCACTGGAGGTGTTTAAGACCCACCTGGATGTGTTCCTGTGCGTCTTGGTCTAGGTGGTCCTGCTGTTGCAGGGGGGTTGGACTAGGTGATCTTTGGAGGTCCCTTCCAATCCCTAATGATTCCATGATTCTATGCAGAGTAGAGCGTGCTCCTCATTTCTGTGAGGAGTGATAAACCTTCCAGCTTGCAGACATAACAATCAAAAAGGGAAGACACGTGTGTATTGGGTGGTTCCTCAGGACAGGTGCTAAGGAAAGCCACCAGGAATTCAAGTGGTTTCTTTCAGAGCTGCTGTTTATTTGATTACAAGCTCCTTAGAGGGGACCACCCCAGCTTTGCTGTCTTTTTCTCTCAGAAAAGTAACCTGCTGTTCCCTAATCACAGTTTTTATGACTTGGCTTGTAATCAAAACCACGGGCCAGAGGAACTAGACGTGGTGTGAACTCTCGGATCTCACTGGATGTGTGTCTCAGACCAAATGAGGTGGAGGGGGCAGGTTTCCTTCAAGCACAGGATATGGTTCTGATAACCAACACTGCTCTTGCTTCCTGTGTACACGCTCCAGGGTACAGCGTGGCCGTGGCTCACACAGACTACGGACCCCTGCACGTGGCTGGTGCTCCCCGGCACAGCATGACAGGGAAGGTGCTGGTGTTCCAGGACGGCCGCTTAAAACAGGCTCTGGAAGGAGAACAGGTACTCTTGGGGGATCTAGTTTAGGGGTGAACCTGCAGAGTAGGGTTGGTGGTTGGACTCGATGATGCCAGGGGTCTTCTCCAACCTGAGTGACTCCGTGGTTCAACGCACTTGGGGCAGGCGGCTCAGTGGCGCCAGGCAGCCGCACACGTCTTGCTTGTAGCTGCCTTTGCTCCTCCGGACGCCTGTCACCGTTACCGGAGCATCTGGCTTAGCAATACGCAGCCTTTGCTCCCTCTGCGAGGCTTTGGGAGCATGAGAAGGACTGAAGAAACGGGGGAAAAGACTGGGAAAAGCTTTGGCTGAAGGGGTTTGGCTCTATTTCTGTTCTGTTCTCACGGCTCGTGGGGACAGAGGCCGCCGGCTGGGCTGCGGTGCTCTTTTCCCTCTGTCACATTGGTGAATGATGGGTTTGTGGCTGCTAAACCGGGTGCAGGGCTTGTCCCTGAGGATGGCTGCAATGAAATAAATAACAGGGGGCCATCCACATATAAGTAGATATGTGAGGTTTTGTTCTAAAAATTGCCTCGGTGCCGCCGTTGCACCGCTATATATAGAGAACTCCAGGGAAAGAGCCGCTCGTCTGTTTCTGGAGCGCAGGTTGGATCTTATTTTGGGTCTGAGCTCTGCCCGCTCGACGTGGACCACGACGGGGTGACAGACCTGCTCCTCGTCGGGGCTCCGTTCTACCACGTCCGAGGGGAAGAAGGACGGGTTTACGCCTATCGCCTGGAGACAGAGGTGAAAACACTGGCCGCGCAAGCACCGCACGCTGGGGATTTGCCAGCCGTGCCTGAGGAGTGACAAGTCTAGCATTCCTGCCCCGGGCTCTCACTGGCCAGGCTCTCCCTGTATGGTAGAGGACTGCGGGCTACCCCATCTTAATCCTCCCTGAACCAGGGAAACAAACCCATCCCGCACCTAATCTGTGCTCTGAGCACAGCCTGACAAAGGCATGAGTTTGCCTACACATGGGCAGTCCCCTGACACTGCCCAGCTGTGCCCAGGCTGCTGTCAAAACTCTGCTGCCCCAGGCTTGCAGAAAACCAAGGGGTTTGAAGTCCTAGCCACACAAGAAACTCATTAGCTGCGTCACTTCGAGGGAGAAGGGAACTTCAGCAGCAGCCCAGGAGAAGCCCCTCTGGGGCGCTGCCAACGCCAGCTCAGGGTAGCCACAGGGTGGCTGGAAGCAGAAACCAGATGGGGCATCCGAGAGCATCCAACTGGCGGGCCCCATCTGGTGGCTGTTCCCGTAACAGGGCGGGGAGGCTGGGATGGTCTGGGGGAGCCATCTGAGACCGGCCACAGCTGCTGCGGACTTACACGTGTCTGCTCGCACTGGGCTGTCCAGGTGCTAAGACTGGGCTTCCCTCGCCGATGTTTTTCAGACCGGTTTGTTCACCCCGGAAGAACCCCTCCATGTGCAGGTGACCTCTCCCTCTGCAAGGTTTGGGTTCACCGTAGCCAGCGTTGGAGACATCAATGGGGATGGATATGCGGACATCGCAGTTGGGGCTCCCCTTGAAGATCAGCTTTCAGGCCACTCTTCCTTTGGCAGCGTTTACATCTTTAATGGTGACAAAGACAAGATCAAGAGCCCTTTCTCTCAAGTAGGTGTCTTCCTGGGAATTGGCCTGAGAGGGAAGGAAAGGCTTCCGTGCCTCTTTTGCATCGAGGGGTGAGGCACTTGCAGGTGTCAGATGTTCTGACCACCCCACAAGCCCGCCCAGCCCCTGCGGGAAGTTAAATCAGTGTTTTGCATCCCGGGATCTTCACAAAATCACCCTCCCAGCAGCCTTGTGAAAGAAGTGCCTTTTCCCAAGGACAGCACAGAGATCCTGATGCCCCTGTTTATGTTTCCCCTCCCTTTTAGAGAATAAAAGCCTCTGAAGTTTCTTCAGGACTCCAGTATTTTGGACAGTCCGTTGCTGGTGGCTTTGATTTCACTCACGATGGCCTCCCAGACATCACAGTAGGATCACTGCAGAGTGTGGCCGTGCTCCGGTGGGTACCAGTGACGGGGTATTGGCAGTGCTGGGGACACGTTTCAAAGACAAATATAGATTCCACATGCTGAGCTCTGCAAGGATTCTATTTTTGATTCAGCATAGGAAGGACATAAAATCATTCCTAGTGCTAAAAATTACACCAACTGTGAAGCCTTTCATTCCAGTTCCAAAGGCCTTTACCTGAGTACGTGTAAAGCTTCGAGCCAGTACGAGAGGGTGGAGGTGAGCTGACTAGTGTAGATCTAGGTCTGAAAAGACCCAGGCATAGAATCATTAGGGATTGGAAGGGATCTCGAAAGAGCATCCAGTCCAATCCCCCTGCCACAGCAGGATCACCTAGAACAAGTCACACAGGAACATATCCAGGTGGGTTTTAAACGTCTCCAGTGAAGGAGACTCCACAAGCCCCATGGGCAGCCCCTTCCAGGGCTCTGTCACCCTCACTGTGAAAAAGTTCCTTCTCCTATGATTCTAGGTTCCACATCAATATAATAGAATCATTAGAGATTGGAAGGGACCTTGAAAGATCATCTAGTCCTTCTATGCTCCAGCTCACACCCACTGCCCCTTGTCCTATCAGACATCTGCAGTTCAGCACTGAGAACGTGGGTCACTTAACAACAGCAGCAAAACCTCGTCCCTTCCTGGCTGAACCTGGCTTTTCAGTCAGACACCTGGTGGCTGAGCGGTCCAGGTTCACCAAGGCCAAGGCACAGCAGATGGATTTGACTCTGTCCCTGGGTTTTGTCTTGGAAAACAAAGTGTAGATGAAGGGAGAATGTTGGGAGAACCTTGACTGCTAGATAAGGCACCGATCGAACGGGAACATAAATGCAGAGTGCAACCCCAAGGCTGTGGCCGCACTGGTGTGCTGTGGCTGCCTGCTCCTGCGGCTCTTGGGATTCCGTGTGTCCCCAACATTCCCAGCAGAAAGGGGGATGTCCATGAGAACAAGCCAGCTGGGGACAGGTGAAACGCAGGGGACATACCGAGCAGCTCTCTCTCGTGCTGCCAGGCTCCGTTAGACACCGTAGCGTTTCGCTTCAGGAGTGTCTGTCTGATTCTGAGCCTTATCTGTTCTTCCCTGAGCAGCTCGAGGCCGGTCGTCCGCTTTCTCACCAGCATGAGCTTCAACCCCGAGAGAATCCCCGTGTTCCAGAACGACAGCGTCGTCACAGCGGAGCTGTGCTTTGCCCTCGTCGCAGCTTCGCCCGTGTCTCCACAAGGTAACCAACAGGAACTGGTTGCCCTCAGAAACCGGCACTGGGGGCGATCGCCGGGAGGGTTAACAAAGGCCTCTGAAACCTTTGCAGCGCTTTCACGGTTACACCTGCTCTACTCGGTGGACTTGGACGTGAGAATGGCAAAGGCGAGAGTGCGGTTTGAGGATCAGAACACCACGGCTAGTGGAGAGCTGTCGGTCAGCAAGCACATGTGCTCTGAGCTGCAGCTTTTCACGCTGGTAGGTGATGTTGGTTGGACTTGGGTCATAAAGGATCTCTGACAGCATCTGCATGATCACAGAATCACAGAACGTTAGGGATTGGAAGGGACCTCAGAAGATCATCCAGTCCAATCCCCCCACCACAGCAGGATCATCTAGATCAAGTCGCATAGGAACACATCCAGGCAGGTTTTAAAACTCTCCAGAGAAGGAGACTCCACCACCCCCATGGGCAGCCCATTCCAGGGCTCTGTCACCCTCACTGGGAAGAAGTTCCTTCTCATTTTGATGTGGAACCTCCTCTGTTCCAGCTCACACCCATTGCCCCTTGTCCTATCAGTAGATGACACTGAGAAAAGCCTGGCTCCTTCTTTCTGACACCCTCCCTTCATATATTTATAGACATGAATGAGGTCACCCCTCAGTCTCCTTTTCCCCAAGCTAAAGAGACCCAGCTCCCTCAGCCGGGAGATGTTCCACTCCCGTCATCATCCCTGTGGCTCTGTGCTGGACTCTCTCCAGCAGCTCTGTGTCCTTCTGGAACTGAGGGGCACAGAATTGGACACGAGTTTCCAGATGAGTTCTCACCAGGGCAGAGTAGAGCAGGAGGAGACCCTCTCTCGATAATGAATCTGAAATGCAGAAGGACCACCATGGAGTGGGCTTTCCTCAGTGTTAGACTGGGTGAGCAGGTTCTACAGCTGAGGCAGCAGACGTGTCCCGTGGCTGTTTGGTTTGTATTGCTGTGACTCAAGCTACATAGAGTCGCAGCATCATTAGGGATGGGAAGTTCATCCAGTCCAATCCCCCTGCCGCAGCAGGATCCCCTGGACTGAGTCGCACAGGAACTCATCCAGGTGGGTTTTAAATGTATGTAAAGTACTTCTGAGCCTAGAAACAGGGGAGGCACAAAGCTCTGCAAGACTCAGGGACCCAAGGGAACACTTTTTCACAGTGCACACGTTATCCAGAGGAGAAAGATTTATGCGACGATCCAAAAACACACTTGTCAAGGTTATGGTCTGCTCCAGAAGATCCCTAAATACTCCAGACAATGGAAGCTGGAGCAGAGATGACGTGTGGGGACCTTTGCATTTCACTGCTCAGATCCGTTCTCAGCATGCTGTTCTTCCTTCCTTCAGCCATGTGACTGGGACTGCTTCTCTAGCGTTGCTGTACGAGTCAAACACGAGCTCCGTCAGGAAAACGCCAACGTGGAGGTTGCCGTCCCCGTGCTGGACAGGCACCAGCCATCAGAAACACATTTCCAGGTAAGAAACGAAATGCTGGCAAAGAGCTTTCTGTCTTTCCAGGATGCAGAGCTTCCTGGAGGATGAAGACGTGGGTTTCTTAGCCTTTGCACGTTGTCTTCTGCCCCCTCTCCAGTCATCAGGACCCAGAGGCAGAGTTTCAGGTTCTCACCAGACCGATAACTCGGATCCTGCTAAGAGAATCTCATCTCTAAGGTCCAACCACAGGTCTGCTAAAGAATTGCTTTTGACCACAACATTCCTCTGGTGCCTCAGTGTAAAATGAGATTAGATGCTGCCTGCGAAGAAGGCAGATGGTTTGTTTTGTAAAACCCATTTCTGATATCGAGCCCTCCCTGGAACTGCTGCTCAGATGCACTGTGTCTGGCACTAACTCGATGCAGCTTTCAATGGATAGGCAGTGTTCACTGAAGGCATGAAATTAGAACCTAAATATTCTCCTTTTAAAACACAGATTTAAATCTGTAGATTCAAGCTGATGTTTGGGAAGCTTCAACATTCTAATAAACCCCAGGGTTAAGTTGGATACCTTTTCTTGCAGCTGAGGAGCAGCAGGATTCCTACGAGCTAATCCAGCTCTTTCCCTGAAATCCAAATCTCAGCTTCTGAAAATAAAACTCTACCAAGCTCTGTAAAGAGGCAGCTCTTTGCTACTTAATGGTGGAGCCTTCACCACGAGTCAATATTTAATTAGCTGTCCATAAAGCCTGGGCCAGAGAAGGCAGGACAAGATCGAGCACGCAGCAGTAATGGATGCTAATTGCCACAGTCACAGCACTCTTCAGGATTGGGATGTTGATGGAACATTTCTTGCCGAAGAATAATTAATGAGAGCCTTAAGTGCTGGTCAGCATCGCTAATTAGCACTTGTGCACCCAGCACCTAATTATTAGTAATTAGTAGACTGTGTTCCTGTGCGACTTGGTCTAGGTGGTCCTGCTGTGGTGGGGGGATTGGACTAGATGATCTTTCCCTAATGATTTTGTGATTCTCCAGAGAAATCAGCCGCAGACAGTAGGTTTTTCTTGGTGAGTGAAACCGTTGCTCAAGGAAGCAACCTCATCCCCACCAGTGAGCGTCCCAGTGGGCCGGCACGGCCCAGGGACACGTTTGTTCAAGGAAAACACAGGACCTCCGGGAAAGAGCGGAGTGTTATTGCCCTGTGGCAATCCAGGGGTAAACAACTGGCATTTCTTTAGCGAGAACTCATCCCCAGTGAGGACTTTGCACGTTAGTGCCTGACACATGGAAAGGACCCAAGAGCTCTGTTTAGAGTTTTTGAGGCGGCAGTTTATTCGCTAGCGGGTGCACAGGGGCTCGCGCCACCACAACACAGGTAGCCCCCAAGACCATGATTATGTGCCATAAAACAATAAACACTCACTGGCTATTCCAACATGCCTACACATGCATAACCCATCCCTGCTTCCTATGTTAATTAGGTCTCCTCCTTCTTGTGCTTGCGCAGTTTCTTTTGGTGGTTATCTTTTGAGGGTCATGATGCCTTCTTGTGATGAAGTAAGAGTCTTCCTCAGGGCTGAACTTTTGTCCCCCATCACGCCGTGCATGCTCTGTTGTTTCCTGTCACTAGTCCAACCATATAGCTGGTCCCTGCCAGCTTAGCCACCAATTTCTTCTTCGACAGGGTGCACCCAGCCTCCCATCCCTCTACACAACGCTACTTGCTAAGCTTTGTGATTTTTAACAATAACAGGCAGTTACTACATAATCCTAAGATAATGGTCACTCCATCAATAGTTAATGCTCAGTCCTTCAGTGCCAACAGACCATCTCCTGGGAGCTGAACTCCAGATTGTCATGAGTTTAGGACTGACTTGTGGTTAGAGGGGCTTTTATTTACAACTTCCACTTAACTGAGGTCGTGGAAGTGTTGATTTTTCAGGGGTTGTGTGTATGTGGAGAGACACTGCATCTGCTGTGTGAGGGAAGCAGGGGCTGGGAGCCTCTGACTTGCTCTGTGTTTGCTTTCAGCTGCCATACAAGAAGGACTGCAACAACAGGCCCGTCTGTGCCGCGAACCTCACGCTGACGACTCGGATCCAGTGAGTTGCAGCAGTCGTGTTGTCCAGCCTTTGCATTTGGGGGGTCACATAAAATGTCCTCTTTGTGCATTAGATGTTTCCTTTCCCTTCTCAGACCAGGCTTGCTTTGCCTTGTGTTTGCTCAGCTTGCTGCCCAGGTCGTCCTTTCCGCAACATCACATCAACACTCTGCTGCAGCCGTGTCCCCGCAAGGCATCTTAGGAGCTCTCAGAGGACAGATCAGGGTTTGAAACACTCTGGGCATCCTAAAAGTCACAATCCCAGCATGTAATCGTGAGCGTGGGATCTTGTTCTGGGCTGATGTGCAGCACCACAGCAAAGCAGTGCAGGAGAAAGGGACCTGGGGTCCTGGTGGACAGCAGGATGACCACGAGCCAGCAATGTGCCCTTGTGGGCAACAAGGCTAACGGCGTCCTGGGGCTGATCAGAGTGGGGGTGGTTAGCAGATCAAGAATGGTTCTCCTCCCCCTCTACTCTACCCTGGTGAGACCACATCTGGAATCATGTGTCCAGTTCTGGGCCTCTCAGTTCTAGAAGGACACAGAGCTGCTGGAGACAGTCCAGTACAGAGCCACAGGGATGATGAAGGGAGTGGAGCACCTCCCTGGTGAAGAAAGGTTGGGTCTCTTCAGCTTGGAGAAAGGGAGTCTGAGGGGTGACCTCATTAATGTTGATAAATATGTGAAGGATGGGTGTCAGGAGGATGGAGCCAGGCTCTGCTCAGTGGCATCTAGTGATAGGATGAGGGGCAATGGGTGTCACCTTGGAACAGAGGAGGTTCCACAGCAATTTGCGAAGAACTTGTTCCCAGTGAGGGTGACAGAGCCCTGGAAGGGGCTGCCCAGGGGGGCTGTGGAGTCTCCTCTTCTGAAGACACTTAAAACCCTCCTGGGTATGTTCCTGTGTGACTGGATCTAGGTGGTCCTGCTGTGGCAGGGGGATTGGCCTGGGTGGCCTCTCAAGGTCCCTTCCAATCGCTGATGTTCCGTGATTCTGTGAAAGAGCAGCTGGGTTTGCGGTGCCTCAGGCAAAGCGCCGTGCAGACACACCCTGGAGACACCCCGCCTGCTGAGCCAGGCTTAGGCCCATCCTGATACAAATCAGAAGTGATAAACCACTGCATAAAGTTTGGAGACTGTTGCCTTTGACATTAGGAAGGAAACATCTTCCTGCAGCCGCTGAAGAGCGCTGAATAATTAATTGAGCTGCTGCACTGCCTGTGTGAAAGCCTTTGGAGAGCGATTACAGGAACACTCCTGGCCTTTTATTAAACCAGAGCCCGTAGGAATCACACGGCAGCCGCCTCGTTTCTCTGTCTGCTTCTAGAAAGGAGCTGGTGGTGGGCCACACCAAGGAGGTCACCATGAACATCTCCCTGACAAACACCGGAGAGGACTCCTACCTGACAACCATGGTCCTGAGCTACCCTAAAAACCTGCGTTTTAAGAAGGTGACTGTTGAGGTAAGGTTGTGCAGACCTCTTCGGCCAGCAGCAGGCTGTGGAGAGAAAACCCCAGCGCAGGCTCCTATTAATTTACTACCTAAATAAATCTTGGCCTAAGGTCCAGGGAAGGAGCATTTTAGTTGTTAGGACTAGAGCCTAAATACTGGCTTTATCTGATTTAAGACTCCCAAGCTTTTATTGGGCTATTTGTACCTAATTTGTTTTATGGGAGCAGACACAGACTGCAGTTAATTTCCCAGCCTGTTCTTATTCAGCGCTGAAGAGCATTTCGGTTCTGTTGGCAGCCGTCCTCTCCCGCAACTCACTGCGGCCAACCAGCACCGCTGACTGCTGCAGTGTTAGCCTGCAACTGCAGAATCGGGCACCCCGTGCTCAGCAAGACCACTGTAAGTAGAGACCATTATTGTCACTATGCCCCCACCTACCTCTCAGTTCTTGGAGTAGCTGCTCTCACGTGCTCCGTCACTGTAGTTGGACCAGAGACACTCCAGCCACCAGCTCACAGCTGGTTTCCCCGTGGCAAGAGAGGATTTCTGTATCCCTGCGCTTAAGAGCCGCAGATGAGCAGAAAGTCCTTCAGTCGCGGTGTTTCGGCAGTACGCTGGTGAGGGGGAGAGTGTTTTCAGGGTAACTGAGGACTTGTGTTGTCTTTCTCTTCCCCCTAACAGGCGGTGCTTGCAGTGACTTGGCAACTGGATGAACGTGTATTCCAAAAGCAGCCTGCCATCACCATCAGTGTCACCAAGTGAGTACTGCTGGTCTTACCCCAGGCTTCTCTGTGGACTGCAAAGGAAGTTCCTGTTTGGTGTCCACCCTGTTTGTCCATCACTGGTGACACAAAAAAGTCCTTTCCAACTTCCTAAAGGGTTTGGACCCATCATGTGAAGAACCTTTCCTTCCCTTAGGGTAATTTTTGCTTTTATGATTTCAGTCAAAGATGGAACAGCCTTTAGAGTCCCAAATTAAGTGTAGAACAGAACCGTAGACTAATCATGGTTGGGGAAGGACCTCCTAGATCACAGAGTCCAACCAGACCCACAACAACAAGAACCTAAATACCTGATTGATCAACAAACACAAACTGACCCCCTACATGCCTGCCACTAGAGGAGATCCTGAAGCACCATGCCTACCCGTTTCTTAAATACCTCTGGGGATGGTGACTCAACCACCTCCCTGGGAAGGCTGTTTCAGTGCCTCACCACTCTGTCTGTGAAGAATTTCTCCTAATATCCAATGCAAACCTCCACTTGAGACCATTTCCCCTGGTTTGGTCATTAGTTACTAAGGAGAAGGGGCCAACACCCACCTCTCTACAACCTCCTTTCAGGTAGTTGTGGAGGGCAATGAGGCCCCCCCTCAGCCTCCTCTTCTCCCAGCTAAACCTGCCCAGTTCCCTCAGCCTCTCCTCATACACCTTGTTCTCTAAACCCCTCACGAGCTGGATAGCTGTCCTCTGGACTCGTTCCAGCATCTCAGAAGGGAACCCAGTATTCAAGGTGAGGCCTCACTGTGTTTACTGGAACGGCAAACGGGGCCCTGGCACCCTGGCATCCTCCTTCCTTAGCAGAGAGAACAAACCATTGATCTGATCACAGCAGGCAGATAATGATGTTTCCTCCATCCTTTTTTAAAGCTTAAATGAAGATAGCACCGTTCTGACTGAAGAACATGCCCTTGACGTCAGATACGCGTTCACTGCCGTCCTCAGCAGGTAACTTTTAAGAATATTCAATTACACAGCACTGCTTCAGTCAATTAAAGGGTGGGAGGAAAGATGGAGAGGATGCCTGGTAAGATTCCAACACAATTTCCATCTTAATAAAGTCAAGCAGTGCAGACCGTCAAGTAGGTTTCTGTGGTACTGGACAGCAAAAATAGAAGAGTCTGGAAGTCAGAACAGATTGTATCACACTATCACAGTACATTAGGGATTGGAAGGGACCTCGAAAGAGCATCCCGTCTAATCTCCCTGCCACAGCAGGATCACCTACACCAAGTCACACAGGAACACATCCAGGCGGGCTTTAAACATCTCCAGTGAAGGAGACTCCATAGCTCCCCTGAGCAGCCTGTTCCAGGGCTCTGTCACCCTCACTGGGAAAAAGTTCCTTCTCATATTTATGTGGAACCTCCTCTGTTCCAGCTCCATTGCCCCTTGTCCTATCACTAGATGACACTGAGCAGAGCCTGGCTCCATCCTCCTGACATCCACCCTTCACAGATTTATAAACATTAATGAGGTCACCCTCAGTCTCCTCCAAGCTAAAGAGACCCAGCTCCCTCAGCCTCTCCTCATAAGGGAGGTGCTCCACTTCCTTCATCATCCTCATTGCCCTGCGCTGGACTCTCTGCAGCAGCTCCACATCCCTCTTGAACTGAGGGGCCCAGAACTGGACACAACACTCCAGATGTGGTCTCACCAGGGCAGAGTAGAAGGGAAGAACCTCTCTTGATCTGCTAACCACCCCCCTTCTGATCCACCCCAGGATGCTGTTGGCCGTCTTGGCCACAAGAGCACACTGCTGGCTCATGGTCATCCTGCTGTCCACCAGGACCCCCAGGTCCCTTTCATCTGTTGGACTAGACCATCTAGTTCAATCCCCCTGCCAGAGCAGGGGTAGGGGTGGGGGTACCTGGGCTCTCTGACGCTCAGCTTGTGAAAAACAGCCATTGCAGTAGGTTCTGTGGTGCATTTAATGCACAGGCTGCACACACAAGACAGCACCTCCCCTCACAACAAACCCTGCTGCTGCTCAGTTCCTTAATGCATCAGGGTCATTTGCTGCACTCATATTTAATAATAATCAAATCTACTTTTCACTGAGTTTGATTTATTGTTCTCTTTAGAGCGGTTTCTTTAATGTACGTGAATGTTAGCGAAGGACTTCTTGAAAGCAGAGAATTCACGTTCAGTGTGAGTATGGCTTCACGTGTAGGTCCACCCGAGCCTTCTGCAGCCCGCACCACAGAACACTGCTGACCTTGTGCGTTGCCTTCTGCAGATAAACGGAGAGAATCGCTTCAATGCTACCATCGGGTTACACGTCTGGGTTCCTGTCCGTATACAAGGCCACGACATCATCACGATCACAAACGTATCGGCAACGCAGGTACCTCTTTTTCATAAACCAATACCTCTTTGCAGGCCCTAAAGGGAGAGGAAAAAAGCAAGCCCAACACCTTATCACAGATGAGGGTGTCTTCAAAACCTGCACTACAGGAGCATTTAAGTTTTGTAGTGCCATCCCAGGTCCATGTTTTACCGAAGTTGAACAGAAGTACAGTTTTAAAACCAAACCAGAAGGCGGGTGGGTTTCCCCTCTCTGTCCCCAGCTGGGCTGACAACATTTCCTTCTGTCCCTGTTGTCCAGAACTGCCTATTTTTTTCCTTTAAAAGAAGAATTGGTAAGAAAGACAAGATAGTAAAAAAGAACTTTTAATAATTATGACTAAAAACGTAAGAAAACGTTTGTGCAATTCAAGAGGTTTACTGAGCCTGAGGAAATATTTCCTCCCCTTTCTCAAAGGGCAACTCTGTTATTATCCCCTAGTGGCACCCCTCAAAACAAAAATAAGTACGCGTGGAAACATTGTGACGCAGACTTTTTTTTCCAGGTTTTTAACATATTTTTGCTAGCGTGTTACAGTGCCACTTCACTGTGCCAGCATTTACACTTAAAAAACCAGCTAACAGGGTATCAGTGAATTGGTTCTTGGAGTCACAGCACTCCCTGCTCACTGGAAGAGGCAGCTGTTTAGTAAAATGTCACTGGCAGACTCAAAGGTCAGCACTTCTTTGTGGAATTTAAAGAGCTGACACTTTGTTTTCTTCAAGATGGCTGTTGTGCTCTTATTCTTGTAGCACATGCGCTTCAAAAGTTTATCTGACAAGTAATGCAGCCAGAGGACGTTGCTGTGTGGATGATAGTCAGTCCAGACATTGGAGTTCTCTGCTTTCATTTGCCTGTAGATATCAAACTGGTAGTCCCCTGTACCTTCAAACAGTTCTTCTTCAGTGGAAAGGTCACAAAACACAGTTAACCCATCCTTCTCCAGCCGAGACAGGGTATAGTCAATGATGTTGACGTGAATCCCATTGGTAGGGATTGCGTGTGTTGCCCCGTTCAGTACAAAACTAAGCTCCTTTTCGCTAGTTTTCTTCACCAGCACGTTCCCCCAGTGCAAGTCTCTGTGCTCAAAGTGCAGTTCCTGTTCTGCCACGGCCAGGGAAGCAGTGACCTGCTGTAAAATGCTTTTTGCTGACAGCACTGAAGGTAATCTGTTTCTTAAATTCTCCAAGTCATTACCTCCAAATTCAAACTCCAGAACCAAGAAAAGCTGCTCCTCCCCAAAAAGGTCTGGCCGATCATTTTCTGATCCCGTTGCTTTGTGGTATTGGTCCCAGGCTTTCAGGAGGTACTTTGGATAGGCACCTTTAACACAGTGCACAGAGTACAAGGTGATGAACCCAACAGTCCTATTCACAGACTCTTCAGACAGAAGACTGAGTTCTTTTGAAATTATTATTTCAGGTAGAATCTCTCCAAAGGTCTTCTGAGCTTCACCATTTACTCTTTCAGAGCCCTCAATAGGAATGATTTTTAAGGCCACAGGTCCTCTCTCACTGGCGATCTGGAAGACCTCTCCAAACACCCCTTCTCCAATTTTCTTGCAATCTTTCATCTTATCTAAAGGAATGCATTCCTCAAAAGTGATAGGCCCTTCCTGCTGACATTCCCCAAACACCTTCTCTGCATCTGTTAGCATTGGCTCCAGGCCAGAGCAGAGACTACTGGAGGCCAACATGACCATGGAGGATGCAAACTGAGCAGAGTGCTGAGCAGACGGGGTCCCTTGGTGCCCTGAAAGCCGAGAGTTCGTAGAAGGGGTACAAAAGATGCTGTTGTAGAAACTCTCTTCTGTGGTAACTTTCTTCTTCTTATGGAAGGACAAAGACGCCCGAACTCTACCCCAGTTATGGGAGCTACTGAGGATGGAACAGTCATTGTCCCCAATGTCTATAGATGACTCCAGAGCAACTGTCTTCATTCTTTTTTGCCTCCTCTGTGATCTGAAAAGGCAGTTATTAGGCTGCTGCTGCCATCTCTTGTTTTTGTTTCTTTTTGGACGGAGCCTCATTTGCCTCCCCCAGCGGCTGGCACTGAAGCCGCTGATACAGGCTTTTCTGCACGTGCTTCCCCCGCCAGGAAGAGCCACGGCACTTGTGTAGGTGTTCCCCAGGACTCCTTGACCAGCCAAAGGAGATTCTGGCTCTTGGCAGGCAGGCTGAACATCTGCGTTTTTGCGGAGTTGCGAGCTCATCAGCCAGGTTAGCATTTCTCGAGAGTCCAAGAGCACCACCGGTGTAAGCTGGTGCTTACTGGTTTTGCCTTTCTGACAACGTTGGTTCCCATTCGTGGACTCTCCCTTTGGAGCCTCACATGGCTCATCAGAAGCGGCACCACTGTGCTGGGCGCCCTGGTTACCGGGAGGCAGCACTGGCAGTGATGTCTGTGAGGACAAGGGAGCTGGTGCCCGGCAGGATCCCCGCACCGACGACCTCAGGACCCTGCCTGACCTGCGCAACACAGGGCCGAGTTCACCACTGCCCGGTGCTTCGGGAAAGGCCCGTCCAGCCTTCTCTTCCCCCTCGCTGTCACCTGTGAGCAGCGGCTCCGTGTCCCGCCGCAGTGACCCCGGAGAGCTCAAGACGCTGCTGGGCAAGACGCTTGACAGCCTGCGGCGCGGGAAGCGGAGCCTCGGGCTCTCGCCCTGCCCCGAGCCCTCCCTCGAGGTGCTCAGCAGCACCGGGCTCAGGTCGGCCGCCGGGACCCGGCTGCGGCGCTGGGGCGGCCATTGCGGGGTGTTGCAGTGCGGGGTGCTGCACAGCAGGGGGAGCTGCGCACCAGCGGGGAGTCCCTTGCGGCGGCTGCGAGCGGCGGGCGGGGATGGGGATGGAGAGACGGGTCGAGGCCCGTCCGGTGGCCGGTTCTCTTTGTCTGCGGCCCGTGCGCGGCGGGTCCGCAGGCACCAGGGCCGGGCCGGGCGCTTACCAAGCGGCTGTCGGTAGCGCTTGTTGCGAGGCAGGAAGTCAGGGTCGTCCGAGGGGGTGGAGAGGGTGCTGGAGCCGGCTGAGGCGGTGCTAGAACAGGCCGAGGTGGAGCTGAAGAGCCGCTCGCGGTTCTGAGCCGGCGAAATCCACCGGCTGGGCATCGGCAGCGCGCGCAGGTGGCCGCCGCGCCGCGAGTAGGTTCGGATCAGGCGCGACTGGACCGGCATCGCGGCCGAGCCCTGCCCTGGACGGACCGCGGCGCCCGCCCGCTCCGATTCAAACGAGGTATCGCGAGAGCGGGCGAGAGGAGCGTTCGGCCCCGCCCCCTGCGAGAAGGGGCGAAGGCGCCGCTCAGATCCCGCCCCCTCGCGGGAAGGGGGCGTGGTCACGTATCATTCCCCCGCCCTTCCCCTGCGGGCTCAGCGCGCTTTGAACGCCCCGTTTCAGGTCACTACGCGGTGCGAGAGCAGCGATGAGCCGGGGCCGGAGCTGCGGGACTTCCCCGGCGGAGCGGGGCTGCAGGTGAGCGGTCGTGGCACCGGCTGCTGTTGAGGATGGAGCCGCGGGCACCCGCTGCTGCTCGCGCTCAGCCGCTCTCTTGGCGTTTCAGGGCGTTCAGGATGTGCAGTACCGCTCCGTGCTCTGCACCCTCCGCACCCACCGGGACAGCGTCAACGTGGCGGCAGAGCTGGCGCTAACCGAGGCTCGCCAGGTACGGACAGGAGACCACACTCCCCTCACTGCTGAAACGAGGCACCCGCCAGCGGCCCAGGGTGAAGGTTTCCACTCCGTCCCATCGGGGATGGTGCTCTGCCTCACATGATGCTCTGCCTCGTGTGATGCTCTAGTTTCGTGTGGCACTGTGGCTCCCGGAGGCTCTGAGCACTTAGTCTCAGAGCTCCGCCTTTAGAAACTGGCCCTTGCAGCACCCCTAGCTTTCATCGCTCCACAGTTTGTTTCCCCATCAGTGATGGTTAAACACGAGGTTGCACACACAAGATGAAGTGGCTTGGAAGCAGGACTGTACAGGGTGCTTCTTACAAACTGTTTTTTCCAGGAGAAGCAACTGATATTTTTTTCTTTTACTTCTTTTTCCGTAGTTCTTAAAAAGTGGAACTGTTCTGCTGGTCCTTGGAAAAATCACCTTCAACAGAGAGTTGTACCTGGGCCTGGGAGAAGAGAATCACAACGCTGAGGTATGAGTGACCTTAGCAGCTTGGCCCTTCTCCTGGGGCAGGAACAAGTGAGAAATGCAGGTGATTTTGCTGAATCTAGAGAACTGATCCAGTCGTCAGAGTTAAATTCTGGACCTTCAGAAGCAGACATCTGTTCTGCTACTAAATTTAGTGAAATCAGGTTTTGACTGTAGGCTGAAAGAGCCATAGAATCCTCTTGGCTGGAAAGGATCTCCAAGATCACCAAGTCCTGCCCTCATCCCAACAGCTCCCTCATCCCAACAAGCTATTCAGTTTTTAAACACCTCCAGGGACACTGACTCTACTACCTCCCTGGGCAGCCTGTTCCAGTGGCCCAACACTCTCTCAGGAAAGAACTTCTTCCTAAGATCCAATCTAAACCTTCCCTGATGCAGCTTGAGGCCATTTCCTCTTGTCCTATCATCAGTAATTTGGGAGAAGACACAAGCACCAGCCTCGCTACAGCCTTCTTGGAGGTAGTTGTAGAGAGCAATAAGGTCTTCTCTCAGCCTCCTCTAGATTAAATAACCCCAGTTCCCTCAGCCACTCTTCACAGGGTCTGTTTTCCATCCCTCTCCCCAGCCTCTTTGTCCTTCTCTAGCTGCACCCCAGCACCTAAATGTCCTTCCGATACTGTGGTGCCCAACACTGGACCCAGTACTCAAGATGTGATTTCAGGAGTGAAAAGCACAGTGGCACCATCACTCCCTACTGCTGCTGGTGACACCATTCCTGATCCAGGCCAGGGTGCAGTTGGCTTTCTTGGCCACCTAGGCAACCTTCTCTTTACTGAAGACCCTACCTTCACTAACCCGAAAGGTTGTCATTGGTGACGACCGGAGTCAAAGTCCTAAAGGCTCCTCAGTGTAATCCCATCATCTAGGCTTGTAATGAAAATGAACGTGTCTTCTTCCATTGCACAGGACCTGCACAGGCAGGTTGACGGTGCACCCAGCGTAGGCTGGGCTTATAGTTTTCCTAGTTAAAAGCTAATCAAGGAAAAATAATGAGGCTTCTGGATCTGCTGAGTTGGCCTTGCTTCTCTTTCAGATTGCACTGGTTTTCTTGAAAAACGAAGTATTTGATTCCCTGCCTATTGTCCTAGGAAGCTGCGTTGGTGGACTTCTCTTGCTGGCACTCATTACTCTGCTCCTGTGGAAAGTAGGTATCGTTAATGCACAAGGCAAGGTCTTGGTTAGGTGGTTTAATGTTTTTCAAAGATCTCTAAGCATACTCTGCCCTGGTGGGACCACATCCGTGTCCAGTTCTGGGCCCCTCAGTTCCAGAAGGGCTCAGAACTGCTGGAGAGAGTCCAGCACAGAGCCACAGAGATGATGGAGTGGAGCATCTCCGTGATGAGGAAAGGCTGAGGGAGCTGGGTCTCTTCAGCTTGGAGAAAAGGGGACTGAGGGGGGGGCCCCCATGCATGTTGATAAATATGGAAAGGGTGGGTGTCAGGAGGATGGAGCCAGGCTCTGCTCAGTGGCATCCAATGATAGGACAAGGGTCAATGTGTGTCTGCTGGAGCAGAGGAGGTTCCACATCAGTATAAGAAGGAACTTCTTCATGGTGAGGGTGACAGAGCCCTGGAAGGGGCTGCCCAGGGGAGTCTCCTTCTCTAGAGACATTTAAAACCCACCTGGATGTGTTCCTGTATGACTGGATCTAGGTGATCCAGCTGTGGCAGGGGGATTGGACTGGATGACCTTTCAAGGTCCCTTCCAACCCCTAATGTTCTGTGACAACAATATTTTCAAGTGTGCACTGAAGGCCACCGACCACCTGCAGCTGTAAAACCTCAGTCTTCCATTTTAAGCTAATCTGAGCATTGTGGTCTCGGCTCTCAAGCCCTGTTTTGCAGGGCTTTGCAGAACGTTTGAACTTCATGAAGTGTTCAGAGATGTTGTGAAGGGTTTAGGACAGTGTAGGGTTTCAGGGTTACAGCTCTGTCAGAAGTTCTGCCTGGGTCACATCCTGCATTTGCTCGCTCATTGATTGAACTCAAAGAAGGAAGAATGTTAATGTAGAGTTGTTTCAAGATGAAAACGGATGAGTGCATAAAGGCTTAATCAGTCCTTTTCATTTTCTTTTTCCCTAGTGTGGCTTTTTCAAAAGAAACTATAAGGTTATGGTGGAGCAACACGAGATACCTCCTGAAGACTAATCTGGCCAGAGCAGAAAGCTCTCTGTGTAGGGGGATTGGACTGGATGATCATCGAGGTCCCTTCCAATCCCTAATGTTTCGTGATTCTGTTACCAGAAAATTTATAGGAAAATGAGAGGATCTCTCTCTGGCAAAGCCCAAGCCTGGCAAAGATACAAACCAGCTCGTGTTCCTTGCTAGAGCAGTGACACTCCAGATCTTGGGACTCCCCCAAACTGCTGTTTCGATCAGAGGGCCCCAGCTCTTTGGGCAATCCAGTTGCCCGCTTGTTTAATTTGAAGTGGCTGGTTATCATGGAAGAGCTGCCTGGTGTTTATAAACCAGGCTCCCCGTGACAGATTCATCACAGATCTGTGTTTTGGATGGCAGTCATGGTTGCAATGCCAAGCGCATCATAAGTTGATTGTAGTGCTGAGTGGCTTCAGAATAGATTGAAATAGAAATGGATTAGCTTCCCGTCCTGCTACTGCCGGCGAAAATGGAGAGACGAGCGTTCAGCCTGTGGGAGCGTGTTTCCACATCTGCCTGCACATCTCGTGCCTGCTAATGCAGTGCAGTACGTGCCTTCGTGTCTCTGGGTCTTGGAATCACAAGTGTGTGTGGGCATCACAGTCTTATTTCTGAGCCTCCATGTGCAGTTGTTTTCAAACCCTGATTTGTTCACAAATAAAAGCTCTTAGGGACCTCAGTGCTGGTTCAGACTGACTCCTCCTGTGTCAGGAGATGGTTCACCACACCCCGGTCTGGGGCGGAGTGGAGCAGTGAGCTGGGGTGTTGCTGTTCACCCAGCTGGGTGTGTGACAGACACCAGGGTGAATCGTGAGCCACCGTCAGCCACAGATTGTCAGTAACTGCAGTCATCAGGCTGCGGAGGGGAGGACAGTGCTGAACCCCTTGGCTGGTTTTAACCAGAACCAGAGGAACAAAATGAGCTCGACCCCACTCAGGCAATGGGTGTTTCCACAGAAGGACAAGTGCAGGCACTTGGTTGAGTTCCTCTCTTGAGATTTCTCTGTCCTCACTTGTGTAGTTGTTTAATTTCTGTCGTGTTTCACTAACCCTACACCCCACCAGTCCAGTGGGTCTCTACACACAGCACAAAGGTTTTTCATTCAGAGCTTCAGAAGGTAAAAACAATTCCAACTGTCTCCTTTGGATTAACCAGTCTTGCCTGATGGAAACCCAAAGTTAACAAACTGATTAACTTTATTGAGTTTCCTTGTTAAAATTCCTCCCGGTACCCAGATGCTGCTTTAAAGCTGCCGCAGGGATCACCTTCTCGATGGGATGGACATCTCGATGGATGTCCCAGCTCTAACTGCGGGCTGTTGGGCAGCCAAATGTAAAGGTGTTAATGACACTGGCCTTCCTGCCTAGGACAAAGCAAAGAGGTACCGTGGGAAGATGTTGCAGGGTCCTTTGTGTGTCCCTGTGTGGGAAGAATCTACTATGTGGGAAGCAGAACATGCTGGGCTGGGAGAGAGAATCCCTGTGAAGCTCCTCAGGGAAGAGGCTGGCTCCAGAGGACACAGACATGGGCTCCAGAGGAGACAGCTCCAGAGGACACAGACGTGGGCTCCAGAGGACACAGATGTGAGCTCCAGAGGACACAGATGTGGGCTGCAAAGGGGACAACTCCAGAGGACACAGACGTGGGCTCCAGAGATGACACACGTGCACAGCAGTGGCTGAGGTGGTGGTTTTGTAAGGACACTTTTTCAAAGGTGCTTTTTTAAATCTGTGCTTTCATTTCTGAGTTTCAGGACCTGTTGGCCTTTTAGAGGAGGGAAACAAGTTGTCTGCTTTTTCCACTGCTGCGGACAAGCCTTGCACTGACAGAGGGTGCAGACAACTGTCAGTAGAAGGACTGCTGTATCCCAGTGCTTGTGGTCCTGTCACCAGTCTGTCCTTCCAGACCTTCTCCGTTTCACACCAAAGTCCTGCTCATTCTGATCTCTGCAGTCGGATCATTCTTGGTGAGCCTGGGTGCAGAAAAGCTGTCGGAGGCTTCTGACGACTGTCCTAAGGGAAGGAGTGTTAACTGTAGAAGCCTGTTTTAAGAACAAGGAGTTGCAAGGAGACTTTTCTCAAGGTTAAAGCAGCTCCTCTCCATCAGCCAGTCTTGCTGTCTCCTTTTTTCTTTAATTTCTAGTTTCTTCTCTGAATTAAGTCTCCTCATTACTCAGATCCCTTTTGTTGTCCCTTCTGGCCCTCGAGGTCAGCTTTTGCAGCGGGTAATGCTGTTTTCCTTTTTAGATGTTTTTCTCCTCGATGCATTACAGGGCATTTGAGTGGCGGTTTCCGATGAGAGCCATCCGACCATTTAATTCTTTGCGATTGCTGCAGTAGATGCCAAACGCATTTGCAGTAATTGGATGGCGCTTCAGGGATTAGTCAAGACTGCCAAGACTCAGAATCATCCAAACCACAGCTGGGTTCTTGTGCTGTTTCCATGGAAGCTTCGCTGTGCCTGCAGTCTGCTCTTGGAATGAAACTCCCCAAGGCAAAAGTCACTCGGCGACAGCTGTGGCCGCAGAGTGTGGCCCTGACTCCTGTGTGCTCTGGCTGTGGCACAGTTCCACCACCTCCCTGGTTCAGAGCCAGTGAAGCTCTGACCCCAGCCGGGCTGACCTGTCAGCACAGTCTTTGAGGCCAGGTGTCATGGGCAGAGACTGATGGCCAGCAGGATGGCCAGGAGCCAGCAATGGGCCCTTGTGGCCAAGGAGGCCAATGGCATCCTGGGGTGGATTAGAAGAGAGCTGGTTACTAGATCAGGAAGGGTCTCCTTCCCCTCTGCTCTGCCCTGCTGAGACCACATCTGGAGTATTGCATCCAGTTCTGGGCCATTCAGTTCCAGAAGGGGACAGAACTGCTGGAGAGAGTCCAGCACAGAGCCACAGAGATGATGGAGTGGAGCATCTCCCTGCTGAGGAAAGGCTGAGGGAGCTGGGTCTCTTGAGCTTGGAAAAAAGGAGACTGAGGAGGGACCTCATGAATGCTGCTCAGTATGGAAAGGGTGGGTGTCAGGAGGATGGAGCCAGGCTCTGCTCAGTGGAATCTAGTGATAGGACAAGGGGCAACGGGTGTGAGCTGGAACAGAGGAGGTTCCACATCAATGTGAGAAGGAACTTCTTCATGGTGAGGATGACAGAGCCCTTGGAAGGGGCTGCCCAGGGCGGTTGTGGAGTCTCCTTCTCTGGAGATGTGTTTAAAACCTGCCTGGATGTGTTCCTGTGCAACTGGATCTAGGTGATCGTGCTGTGGCAGGGCGATTTGACTAGACGATCTTTCAAGGTTCCTTCCAATTGCTAATGGTCTGTGATTCTGTGAGAAGCTGCTGCAGACATCCTAGAGGCTCTAACGGGTCATTCATGCATCCTGTGGCATTGTCTGCGCCCCACAGCTTCATGGGGACGGTGGGTCTCCTTGCACTTGAGCTGAATAGGAAACACGGGCTAGACTGTGTCCTAAACTCTTCCCTTCAGGTCTATTCTCCCAGCACTGGTCATTAGGTTGGAGGGACTTGTTCTACCTGTGTCTTCACAGAATCATGGAATCACAGAATATTAGGGGTTGGAAGGGACCAGAAAAGATCACCCAGTCCAATCCCCCCACCACAGCAGGATCCCCTACATCCAGTCGCACAGGAACATGTCCAGATGGGTCTTGTTCTTTCAGGCAGAGACAACTCTCAGTGCTGCTGGTAGCTCAGGAGAGCAAGAACAGATCTTTGTTCCCTACCCAAGGACAGGTGCTGACCATCCATCCCCATCCACTGTCTCAGCTCTGTGTCCTGGCTTAACTCCAACACTTCAGGTTTGGAATTTAGCTCCTGTAGGAGAGCTCTGCCCGATGGATTCTGGCTATTTCTGCTGCCATCTGACCAAGGAGTAGGAGGTGTAAAGGTGGGTGGTGACTGACAAGAGCTGTTGTAGCCAAGAGAGCTTTTTAATATCCTTGAAGGGGAGGATGGGATGCAGTTTGCGGTGCTATTTTGGTCAGGGGTGCTACCAGCTGCCTCTGTCGCTCTCCTACACCAGGAAGATTCACACAAGCCTGGGGTGATAATTCCCTCAGTGTGTTCAGGAGCCAACGGGATCCTGTGCTGAGCTGTAGGACTGCAGTGACCTGGTGGCTGGGAAAGAGTGAGGTGGAAGCTTGCTGCTCGGGAAAGCTAATCAGGAAAAGGACATGAGTAGTTCTTCATTACTAAGTGCAGGGTGCCGACGTGAGAGCATCAGATGGGAGCCATGAAGCGCTTTGCTGGGCTCGAGAGCCCGTCGGGGCAGCTTTATTTGGAGGCTAATTGGATTGCAGCTTGAAAGAGAAATTTCCTGTCTCTTATATGAAACAACGGGATGAACGAGCTGGAGTGGAGCTGCGCCACTGCCGGCGGGTTGCTCCGACTGTCTGCCAGCCTGGCTAAACTGGCTCCAGTCTGTCTGTGCGGCACCGCTGGACACAGCTGCCTCTCACCAGTGGTAACTGGGCTGCAGAGCCAAGGCAAGGGCAGGTGCCAGGCTCAGGGTGTTGCTCACGAGATCTTTCCCTCTGGGGGTCAGGTGTGTGTTTTCCTGTGCCAGGAGTCACCAGCTGGTCACTGCAGGGAGGAAAGGGCAGAGATGTAGCTGTTTACCAGATGAAGGAAGGGATGAAGGTGCCCCTCAGCACTAGAAGCAAAGGTAGGCTCGGATAGAGCTGTCAAGCCAGAACCAGCTTCATCTGTTTCCAGTCAGAGTTGCTGGTGAAGAAGTAGAAAACTTGTTCCCACTTGTGTGAGCTCTGGTTTAAAAGCAACTTTCAACCTGTTTAACTCTTCCCCTCAGGTTTTTTTTTTAGATATTGACCTCCATGTATGATACTGTGAGAAAAAGCCACTGATGGAGAGAGCTGACCTCTGCCTTTTCCACTGCTCATTTCCTTGCCAAAATAGTTTATCTCCTAGTTACATCCTCTGCTCCCTGTCTCCTTTCTATTTCAGTAGCTGGTCCGGCGCCTGGGTCGAAACGATGATGCATCCACATCACTCAGGCATTTGCTGCAGGAGCTTTTCCAGTGCTTCAGCATCTTCTGCGTCAGCTAATGTTTTCTGTTGCTCTTGATAGCTCAGAAAAGGGATCAATCAATGCCTGGGGGTGCTCATTTGGAGCTGGAAATGGGTGCCTCAACCAGGCATCTCCAGCAGCCCCTCGGACCTGCAGCCCCTGCTGTTGGCTGGAGCGCGCGAGGGGCCTTTCGGGTGCAGTTAGGAGACAACATTGGGCTGATCTGGAGCAGTTTCTGTGCTGCGATGCTCTAGAGAAGCAGGTGTGACCTCGCCGTGTTTCACCTGCCTGTGTGTCAGAGCAGGGGGCTCAAGTTTAATTTCCCCAGTGCCTTTATGAGTTGATGACTGGGCTGAGTTCAGCTCTGGGGCAGCTTAACACCAGAGGAGCAGACTGGGCAGACAGGTGACTAGTGAAAAAGCCATTAGCATCAGCAGCCTGAGCGATGAAGGAGAGGTGCAGCGTGTCGGGAGTAAAACAAGAGAGGAAGGGAGACTTTCGATAGCAGAGCAGCAGTTCGTTCTCCAGGTGAGACTGTCCAGGCTGAGCAAACAGCTCTCCTGGGAAAGGAGCAGAGCGGCCTTTTTTCCGTGGGAAATGCAGGACGTTGGGCTCCAGATGGGAGGCAGAGATCTCGCAGAAGAGATCAAGCCTCAGTCCCGTGAGAAGGACTAAGAGAAACTAGCAGAGGGGTTTTTTTTTGCCTGTAACTGATGGTGATTAGACTTTGTCGGGTTATATACTTTCCCCAGGGGAATGGAGCTGCTGTGTCTGAGCAGCCTGCAGACTGCGAGGGATGCGCTGGTGGTGGTTTGATTTCCAGGTAAGGGAAAGAGCGAGGGCTGTGAAAAGCAGACGGCGCTCAGAGCAGTCAGGGCCTGCAGGAGTGGGCCAGCAGTGCTGTGGCCAGCGTGGATCTTGCTGTGCCGAGTGGCACCCAGCACATCCTGAGCAATATTCGGTACAAACTGAATTCTTTTAATTTAAAAACCTCTGACTGCAGCTGGGTTCCCACTTGAAGACTCTACAAACCCGAGAGAAGAGTCAGCTGCAGCCTGTTTTTCAGTGAGCAAAGCCGGTGGGTGCCTTCGGGGCACAGCTGGAACGGGAACCTTCTCCTCTCACTCCCAAGGAACGTTTTTCGTGAGCTGTACAAGTCCTTTCTCACATTAATTGACCTGGAAAATCAGTACAGAAACCTGCAGTAGCCCTGTGTTGGTGCTGAGTAAAACCAGGTCAGGAGGCAACTCACTGCTTCACTGCAGCAAGTCCCCTGGCCTGATGTAGCCTGTGCAGGCACCCAGAGAGATGAAGAACATGGGGATGGAGAGGGGGAGGCCTCTAGGGACCACCAGGCACCCAGAAACTTCTTTCCACTGATCCTTTGGCCATGAATGAGCACAGGTGTTCCCAGCAGGAGCACCAGTGGAGGTGGTCCCAAGGTGTCGGACACTGGCCCTGGAGCCGTTCCAGCAGGGTCAGGGCAAGCAGATGGCGTTGATGTGGAGCCAGGCCCACAGTCACAAGCGATGCCTGGCTGTCACCCAGCGGCTTTGGCCTGCAAAGTGGCTCCTCTGGGAGCAGCCTGGGCAGAAGATCAGGTGGTGGCTCCTTCAGGGTGCTCCTGCCTCCGTCCAGCTGGGGGGCCTGGAGCTGGGTCAGTCTCCCTGTGCCCAGCCCCACCTTGGCTCTGGGGTACAGCAGCCCTGTGCCAGGCTGGTCATGGATAAGTGGATCCTCAAGACTGGGCCCAGTGCCAGGCTGTCACCCAGTGGATCCTTAAGACTGGGCCCAGTGCCAGGCTGGTCTGTAGGGATCTGGTGAGGAGCAGGGTGGGGGTGCAATGGTCAAGTGCTGTTGGAAGAGGTCAACAAACCTCTTGTGACAGAGGACTTGATGCAGACGGAGCTCCGGGGGGGACCCATGCCGCTCTCACCCTTCTCTCATGAGACAGAGAGGGACTGCTGGTGCGGGCCAGGCCGTGTTGGTGGGGAAGGGGGGGACATGTGGGCTGTAGGAAGGGTGGGCAAGACCAGCCCTTGGCTTGTGCTGAAGCTGAAGGATGGCTGCAAAGTTCAGGAGAGGGATCGGGACTCCAGAGGCTGGCCTCTGCCACATCTTGGAACCCAAGGAGCGGAGTGGATGGGGGTGACTGGGAGCAGGGGGCTGGCTGCCTGTCCAGGAGCCATCAGAGCTGGGTCTCTTGAGCTTGGAGGAAACTGAGGGGTGACCTCATTCATGTCTATAAATATGTGAGGGGTGGGTGTCAGGAGGATGGAGCCAGGCTCTGCTCAGTGGCATCTAGTGATAGGATGAGGGGCAATGGGTGTGAGCTGGAACAGAGGAGGTTCCACATCAATCTGAGAAGCAACTTCTTCCCAGTGAGGGTGACAGAGCCCTGGAAGGGGCTGCCCAGGGTGGGTTGTGGAGCCTCCTTCTCTGGAGATGTTTAAAACCCACCTGGGTATGTTCCTGTGTGACTTGGTCTAGGTGGTCCTGCTGTGGCAGGGGGATTGGACTGGATGATCTTTTGAGGTCCCTTCCAATCCCTAATGTTCTGTGATGCTGTGAAAGAGCAGGAGCAGTGGCCAGAGCTGGGGCTGGGGAGCGCAGCAACCACTGGGTTAAAAGGAGGCCAGAGGCAGATCTCTGCTCTAGTTTTGCAGCTGCTGGAGAAGGGTTTCTTTCACACTGCAGAAGGAAGCTCTGGGGTTGGCTGTGGGATGAGGGACAAACTGAGGTATTTTGGAGCATTTTGTTCATGATTACAGTGGTTGTGATTCCCTTGTGGCTCAGAGCAACCTCGTTGCGCGATCGTTAAAAACCAGATCCGTCTGTTTAATGTGATGTTGGCGTTACGGAGGATGAAGGACAACATTGTCATAAAACCCCAAAGGGTGGAGAATGCTCTGGGCTGGCAAGCAGTTGCGTGGGACAGAGGTGTGTGTGCTGGAGCAGATCACAGAATCACAGAACATGAGGGATTGAAGGGACCTTGGAAGATCATCCAGGCCAATTCCCCCCAGCACAGCAGGATCACCTAGACCAAGTCACACAGGAACACATCCAGGTGGGATTAAAATGTCTCCAGAGAAGGAGACTGCACAACCCCCCCATGCAGCCCCTTCTAGGGCTTTCACTTCCTTCTCATACTGATGTGGAACCTCCTATGTTCCAGCTCACACCCACTGCCCCTTGTTCTATCACTAGACGACACTGAGCAGAGCCTGGCTCCAGTCCAGATCCCAGACTGCTGATATTGCTCCCCCAGGTGAGGTATGTTGGCTCTTCTAGCCAGGCTAGAAGGTCCTGACTTACTTAATTTTCCACCTCAGAGCTCATTCTGTTCCCTCCTTAACCAGGAGACTCTGTCTACTGTGAGACATCCACTCTTAGATGTGGTGTGGGGGACCTGGTTTAGGGGTGAACTTGTAGAGTGGGGTTGATGGTTGGACTCAGTGATCCCAAAGGTCTTTTCCAACCTGAATCATTCTGTGATTCTCTGATCCCTTCTTGGTTTCAGCAGTGGTCGTTTCATGTCCACATGCATGTGGATGCTGGTGAAACTGGGAGCCACCTCCTGCAGTCCTAGCTAATGATGGGCTCCTACCTGGGTGCGCCGAGCCGGTTCAGTGGCCCTGCACTCCCTGCACATCGCTGAGATGTGGAGGTTACTGAGCCCTTAGCAACAAGCAGGATTTAACGACTGGCTGGGTGTCTGGTGGGAAGATGCAGCAGCCAGGCAGGAATTTTGGACCAGAGCTCTCATTGCTCAGGCAAACGCTTAAGAAATTCAAAACACAACCAGGTGCTTCGCCCTCGTGTGCAGGCTGCAGGAAGGCTTTAGCGCTCATCGCTGCGACTGCAGCGCTGTCACCTTGGACGCTGTGACGCGGCTTCTGCTGTCAGGTTTGTTATAAATATTTAGTGACTGGGAGGGGGGAGCGGGAAGCTGAGGCGGGGGCTTCCCTGGAGGATGAATTAGCTGGAAAGCAGCTAAAGAAGGATCTTGTGTCAGTGCAGCTCCCGGTTCCTGACCCGAGCGCCGCTGCTGGGGAGCAGCTGCCGGGAGGGAGGAGATCGCCAGCCTCTCGCTGGAAGGGGCTGGTGTGTCAGGTTTCCATGCAGAGCACGTGCGGGTGATGCGAGCGGCAATCACTGCTGCCTGCTCCAGCCGCCGGAACGCAGCGTGCCGGGAGCATGGGGCAGGTGGCTTGGAAGGGTTTGTTCCTCTCGCTTTTTGATTATAAAACGGAGAAGTACGTCATCGCCAAGAACAAGAAGGTGGGGATTCTCTATCGAGTGGTGCAGCTCTCCATCCTGGCTTACCTGGTGGGGTAAGGATCGCCCCGCGTTTCATGTGCTGCTGCGGCTGCTTTTGCTTGCTGGGTCGTGGTGGAGGTCGGCGTGGGGCGTTCCGCGCTCAGCGACAGCTCGCTGTGCCTCGCGGCTTTAGTGCAGGTTGTTGTGCTTGTTTATGCTGCCGGGACTTGTGCTGTCTGACAGACTACATCTGATTTTTCACCTGCAAGGGGCCAGCTCTACCTTCCCGACTGACATCAGGTTAAAACCAGCTGAGCTGGTGCTGGGCTTTTACTGCATTATGGGCTCCTTCAGTTCTGTGCTGGGTGGGAATGGAGCCAAACCCTGCTCTGGCAGGGGGATTGGACTAGATGATCTTTCGAGGTCCCTTCCAATCCCTCATGTCCTGTGATTCTGTGATACCTGACCCCTGAGAAGTGGCAGCATTTGTGGCCAAGGCTGCTCAGCCCTGGGACAAAGCCGGGCTGTCGGCTTGACTGCGTGACCTGCTCTGGGCTGCAAGGGAGGGAATCAGATTCCTTCGCTGGAGTGGGCTGCAGCAGCCAGGATCATGGAGGATGAGGCAGAGTGAGTGTGTCTGCCCTGCAGCTATTTCAGAGCAGGGTGAGTTGGCACAGAGAGGGCTGGAGCAGCTCTCTGGAAAGGCCCAGCCCTGCACCGGCAGTGGCAAATACAGCAACACTCTTGCAGCTCACGGGCTCACTCCCGGAGTCACCCAGCCCTTGTGATGCCTGTGGTGCTGCTCCCTGAGGTTCTGAGGCTTTGCACAAGTCTTTCCCCTAAGAGCTGTGCTGTTATGTCCCTTCACCTTTCCCACACCTCGTGTTTTCATGGATTAAATATAGCGGCGGTGCTTTTCCGCGCCGGGTTTATTTATAGCGAGGTGTGCGGTTCCCGAGGCAGCTCCAGTTAGCAGGGCACAGGAGTCTCAGCAGTCTGGCATCTGTGAACTGCTCGAGGAGGAATCCTGCTGATAACATCACCGAGGACACATCCGTGGTCCAGGCTGGATAGACAGAGCTCAGCCAGTGACCCTGAGTGCTCAGAGGCTGCCTGGGCTGTGCTGGCTCTTTTCTTCCCTGGGCGGTCACTGCCTTCAGGACACTTTCATCTCTATCACTGATGGTGCCTGCAGTGACTGTTGTGGCCAGGGCCTTACAGCCTGTGGTGGTCAGCCATAGTCTAACATCTGACTGCTTGGTTACATCCCCAGACCTGCTCAGAGCCCAGCTCGGTGGGGATGATCATCGTTTCTTACGTGTAGCTGCCACCTCTTCCCTGATTTGCTGCAGAGAAGGTAAAGGTCTGCTTTTGGGCCCTTCTGGGAGAGAACGCCAGCGTTGCTGGCAAAACAGGAAGGGAGGGAATTTCTCGGGGCTGGGGGATGTTACCACTCAGGTTTGTCACAAACAGCAGCTGAGGGGCAGCAGTGTGGGTGCTGCTCAGCCTGAGGTGGGCACTTTCCCCTGCCATGAGCAGTTGTGCTCAGGTCAGTGCCCTGCTGAGCCACAAACGCAGCCTGCAACCCCCACCCCAGAGCCTGCCCCAGCCCACTTTGCTCCTCCTGGTGGCTTTGGCAGCTCCGGGAGAAGCTGGAGGGTTTGCATTGCTGCAGAGGTTTGACGGGCGCTCCCACAGCTTCCAGCAGGCAGAAGTCAGAGAAGCCTTTCCCTGCTTGATGAGAAAGCAGCTCCAGGTGCCAGCAAGAAGCCCAGCACAGGGGCCAGGGTGCAGCAGGGTTGGATCCAGCTCAGAATGTGCCTCCTCTCTTCCCGCCCAGCCCAGCACGGGGCGGTGGGAGGTTCGGGCTTTCACCCCGTGGTCAGTTGCTGGCCCTTTCCCTGTACATGGGGTTTTGCTCCTGGCTTCCCGCAGCGCTGCCGACGAGCTCAGCTTGTGTCAGAGAGTTGATTCTCGACGTGCAGCATTAGCTGCAGAGGGTTTGGTGCTGCTGGTGTCTCCATTTGCCCTTGAAGAGTTTCAGCCTCCGTGTGAATCTGCTCCGGATAACTTGTTCCCTGCTGACGCCACTGGCTAAAGCTGCTGCCTGCCCTGTCTTCACAGGTGGGTGTTTGTGGTCAAGAAGGGCTACCAGGACACAGACACGTCCCTCCAGAGCTCCGTCATCACCAAGCTGAAAGGAGTAGCCTTCACCAACACCTCGGAGCTGGGGGAGAGGCTGTGGGATGTCGCAGACTATGTCATCCCTCCACAGGTGGGCATCACCCTGCCGCTGTCGTCTCTGCCGCGGAGCTGGAGATCTGCTGCCAGTGGCTGCTGAAAGGCTGAAGGGACGCATCCAGCCAGTCTTTTCCCATGAACAAGCAGGAGGTGGGCTATGAGGAGTCCACACTGAGCCTTCTGTTAGGGCTTTCCATTACCTCTCAAAGCAGCCCTGTGTCTCTTGCAAAGGCTGGTGGTACTTGGCAAGGAGAACCTTGCAAGCACAAGTCCTGTGAACTTCAGCGAGGCTGCTCAGCAGAGCAGAGTGTCTGCTTTTCTCCCTGTCCTGCTGGGCCTGGGTGAGCTGGTGTGTACTGGAGAGATCTAGGGAGTGGAGCAGGAGGCAGTGAGAGCTGAGAGAAGCTGGTCTGTGTTTTGGGTGAGCATCTTCTTTGTCTGAGGTGCTTGGGGCTGCCTCATGCCAGTACCTAATAGTTCTGGGAGCCCCCTCAAGCAAGGTGGGGGTCAAGATCCCTAGTGCTAGGGCTGTTGGAGACCACCCATGTTTCTGTAGCTGCTGCCTGCCCCTTACCCACCTCTCTTTCTTGTGTGTGGGAGCAGAAATTGTTGAACGCTGGGTCTCTTTCAGCATTTATTTAACTTTTAATGTTGATAAATATTTGAAGGGTGGGTGTCAGGAGGATGGAGCCAGGCTCTTCTCAAAGTCATCTAGTGATAGGATGAGGGGCAATGGGTGTCAGCTGGAACAGAGGAGGTTCCACATCAATGTGAGAAGGAACTTCTTCCCAGTGAGGGCAACAGAGCACTGGAAGGGGCTGCCTAGGGCGGGTTGTGGAGCCTCCTTCTCTGGAGAGGTTTAAAACCTGCCTGGATGTGTTCCTGTGTGACTTGGTCTGGGTGGTTCTGCTGTGGCAGGGGGATTTGACTAGATGATCTTTTGAGGTCCCTTCCAATCCCTAGTGTTCTGTGGTTCCATGATTCTGGGCAGTGAAGAGTGTCCATTGCAGGGCTGGCTGAGCTGCTTTCCCTCCTCTCTGGCTGCTTTCAGACTAGGTTGTGCTGAGGTTTCCTGTGCTGGTTGGCTGCTGAGGGGAAACCACGGAGGGGAAAAGCTAACTGGTTTAACTTTTAGCTCAATGTGGGGAAGGGACCGAACAGAAGCTGTGAGTGTGCAGAGACAGGAAGGCTCCAGAGTGGGGCCGGCCATGGGGCTCTGCCTCAATGCAGGGGAAACACCACGCTGCCAGAAATAGGGATGTTTGGGGGTGAAATTGCAGAGGGGCTCTGTGAGCTGCTCCTGGCTGAGAACAAACACCCGCGGCTGTGCACTGGGATGGGGCTCTGGATCCCCGGTCAGACACCATGTCCTAATGGAGACAGAGGACAAGTGCTCGCGGTGCAGGTAGCAGGCTGGGCTGAGCAGTCCTGCTCGCTGAACCGACAGGCTCTGACACAGAACCCATGAAGCCCAAGAGATGCTCTGAACTTACCCAAGCAAATATCCAGACGAAGGTTCTGCTCTGTCTCAGCCTGAGAAGCAGCAGGAGAGAGGGAGCTGTTCCCGTTCCACAGAGAGCTGCAGCTCCCTTGTATCAGGTACCTCAAGAGTTAAACAGCTTTCCTAACCCTCCCTGCCTCATGTTGTTTGTTTCAGGGTGAAAATGTCTTCTTTGTCATGACGAATATGATCGTGACCCCAAACCAGAGGCAAGCCACCTGTCCTGAGGTAGGAAGAACTGAGCCCCTTGGCCCCCAGACCCCTACAGACCCGGGGGTAAGAACTGGCAGAGGACACCCGGAGAGCACAACCGCAGGCAGGATGGAAGGGGAACGGCTTTGCTCTCCAGTGCAGCGTCTCACCTGGGGAAGTGGGGCTGGCTTTGCAAAGCTGGGGGGGTTCAGCTTTCAGCCGGCGGCAGCAGGTCTTCCCGTGAAATGACCTCCGTGGACACACGGTGTGGAACCAGCTGGAGCCTGGGGAGGTGGGACTTGGCTGTCCGGGGAGTGTCGCCTCCCTGTGACAGGTGGAATTTGCACAGCAGGAGCAGAGGGCAGCCCAGGGGAGAGCACAGGGAGCTGGCGCAGGGTGCTGCTATCCTCTAGCGGCTGCACTAACCCAGCGTGAGCCAAGGGAAGGGGAACTGAGCTCAGGGAGCTCGTAGCTTCAATCAGCGGCGGGGTTGTCTCTTGAGGTGAAGTACTGCAGCCTCTTGCTTGGTTTTGGTGAGTGGTAGGTGGTGACTGGGTTTGTCCACAGCCAGTCCCTCTCCAGACTGAGCAGAGCAGCAGAGCCCGACAGCTGGGGGTGTGAACTGTGGAGCTATTTGCACATGGTCCATCATTACCAGTTCAGCTGCCTTGTGTCCAGCACTCGCCAACCCATAAAGGATTTGCCCCACAACAGCAGCACTTTGTCACCCTCTGAGTCTCATGTGCTGTCACAGGTCTCACTGCTGTCCTCTTCCACTCTGCAGAGTGCCAGTGTTCCTCATGGCTGGTGTTACAGGGACCAGGACTGCCCAGCTGGGGAGGCGGTGGTGACTGGCAATGGTAAGGGATGGGGAGGGAAGGGTCCCTCCTCCAGGCCTGCTTCTGGTGGAGGCAGTTTTCTTTGGAGGCATCAGCCTGGTTGCAGCCCCGGAGATCTCTGACTACAGAGTGGCAAGGACTTCCTATTGCTTTGCCATCTTTTACCGAGGCTGCTGCCCTGCTCACAGCTCTGTGGTGGCTGGGCCAGAGTCCTCCAGGCTGCTCAGAGAGGCAACAAGAGAGTGTTTTTTCTCAGCTGGGAGGAGGGTCTGGGAAGACAATGAGAAGCATCTGATCTTCATGTGCCCTGTGGGTCAGGGGAGGGGGTGGCTGCTCTGTGTGACTTTCCTGTGGTGTCTGTGCTGCAGGGGTTAGGACTGGCCGTTGTTTGAAAGACAGGGACAGTATCAGAGGGACTTGTGAGATACTGGCCTGGTGCCCAGTGGAGAAAAGGTCCAAACCCAAGTACGTGGTGGTTCTGTGCTTGTCTGAGCTTGAGTTGTTGGCTTCTGTGTCACTGGGGCAGTTTTTGGGTTCCCTCTGCTTGGGACTTGCTTGAGTGTTGGCTGTTCCAGTGCAGGAGGGAGCTCTGCATGGCCCCCAACCTGGCACAATTAGCCCTCTGCTCCCCACTGCTTGGCTCACTGGCTGTCCCAGGGCTGTTTCCAGCCCTCAGAGCTTCCCAGCCTGCATCCCCTCACCCCCTCTTTGCTGTTGGTGCAGGCTGCTCTCCAGCCTGGCTGGGCTGGTGCCAGGGGATGGAACCTGGCTGCTTCTGAGCAGCGGTTGAGGATTTAGCATGTGGGCAGGGTACAGACACAAAGCAGATCACAAACCCTTCTCTTCCAGGAAACCACTTCTTGCCAGTGCAGAGAACTTCACTGTTTACATCAAGAACTCAGTCCGCTTCCCCAAGTTCAAGTTCTCCAAGTGAGTGGAAATGCTCAGAGATCTCTGTCCTCTCCATCACAGAACCAGTAACCTCAGTTCGCTCCACTGCCTTTCTCCTGCCTGATGGTTGGGGTGGGGAGGTGGGTATTCCCTCTTCTGGGGCACAGAGGGAAGGAAGTCTTTGGGCTCAGGGAACAAGGAGAGCAACTGGGATGACACTGTCCCTCACCAGATGTCTGTAGAAGATGCACCAGAACTCCCCAGGCAGGTGGGTCTGTCTGCCAGCCTGTGCACTGGCAGTGCAGAGCTGCCTCTGCACCCAGATTTTCCTCCTCCTCTGTAAAAACGGAACTGCCTGGACAAGGCTGGGAAAATGCAGATTTAAGGTATTTGTTTGCTTTTGCTGCTGCAGCTCTGGCTCCCATAAGAATGAAAGAAAGAAAGGTAGGAAGGAGTGTTCTCGCTGGTCTGATGAACTCAGCTTGGTGCTTCTAGGATCTCTTCTTATCTTGGGAAAGATAAGTGGCTGTGGAGCACTTTGGCAACTGCTCCATGCCCGTCCTGCCTCAAGCCCAGGTTCAGTCCCTGTCTGGGAGGTCACTTCTGTGTGGGCACACTGCCTTGCCCTGGGCCATCAGCGAAGAGGCTCCCGGGGCAGCGAGGCTGGTGGCAGGGTGCTGTTTCTGCTGTGCGCAGGACACGTTGGAGAAGTCTCTTGTCTCTGCAGTCCTGATGGTGCAGGCAAGTAGAGAGGGCAACAAGGTGACTTTTCCTCTTCCCTGCGTGCAGGACGAATGTGCTGGCGACCGATGATGAGTCCTACCTGAAGAACTGCCGCTACAGCACGGAGCATCCCTACTGTCCCATCTTCTTCCTGGGGAACATCGTCCGGTGGGCTGGGAGCGACTTCCAGGAAATGGCTTTGGAGGTAGGAGTGTCCCTTGGGCTCCTCTGGCTTCTCAGCTGGCCTGACCCCTCACTGGGTGCCTGTGAGCAGAGCCCCTTGAGGACTGTCCCCTGTCCTGAGTGCAGTAGAGAGACGCTGGTACTTAACGTCATGCAGATTCCATTCATCCTGACCCCAGGGAATGGGAGGAGGGTGAGGTGGGTTCCCTGAAGAAATGGTTGGGCCACTTCTCTGTTGCTCAAGGCTGCCCAAACTGCTGCTGGTCTTTGTTTGGTTTCAACCTGACTGCAGTTTTGGTTTGAAGCCAGAACTCTGGAAGGCCAGTGGGGCTTCTCTGCTCAGAGAACACCCCAGGAAAACCCTCCTGCAGGAAATGGAAACGTTTCTGCAGGGAGTCCTGGGGCTGCAGCACCAATCAGGCTGTGACTGAAGGGGGAAGATAGAGCCAGTGGAGGCATCTTGGGAAGTGTAGGGTGACAAGAGGGTGGGCTCTGTCCTGGCTTCTGCCCCTGTGGTCCTCATCTCTGTGTAAAAGAGCCTCTTCACCACTGAGTGGTGTCACAGCCGCCAAAATGAATGAAATCAGTGTCCTGAGATGAGAAAAGCCAGGCTTATGTATCATGTGATGAACATCCTAAGCATGAAGTTAGCCCATCCAAGAGTGTCTGTGGCCAGAAGTGTAGCTGTTCTTGCCCCTGGGCAAAACTTGCCTGAGGCTCTGACAGATTTGAAGACAACATTAACACTCACACTGTCTCTCTCTTTCGTTAAGGGTGGTGTGATAGGAATTCAGATTGAGTGGAACTGTGATCTTGATAAAGCCCCTTCTGAATGTAATCCTCACTATTCTTTTAGCCGGCTGGATAACAAGTTCGCAGAAAAGTCCGTCTCTTCTGGCTACAACTTCCGGTGAGTGAAGAGCAGACTTCGATGTGGTGCCGCAGCTGGGCTCGCGGGCACAAAGTACCCGGCTGGGGCCTGGCAGAGGAGGGGAGGGGGTTGTGCTGGTTTGGATAGGGGAATGTTTGAGGGGACAGGTGAGTTCAAGGGGGTTCTTGGGCAAGTTGCAGCTGATGGAGTTAAAATCAGCATCGTTGTGTTCCAGGTTTGCCAAATATTACCGGGATGCTGAGGGGGTCGACTACCGGACTCTCATTAAAGCCTATGGAATCCGCTTTGACGTGATGGTGAACGGCAAGGTGAGCTCCCAGGCTGGAATAGTTCAGAGCCTGGGGGGAAAAAAATCCCCAAACCTGGGGGTATTTGTTGGTGGGAAGGCAGCTCTGGGAGGAGAACAGCCTCTCTGGTGTGTCATAGGAAGGGGCTCCTGGCATTCATCCCTGTGGAAGGACATGACCTGGGGTGTGTCTGCATCTCTTCTACCTAAAATCAAGGTCGTATAAAACCCAACAGAAGTAAAGGTGCCCCAGGGACTTGGTTGCAGCCTGATCCAGGGAGCTGAGAAATGCAGCCATGGACAGTTGGATCTGAGACACACAAGGACCTGTAGCCTCCAAGATTGTGCCTGCTGGCTGTTGACCAAACACACTCAGAGGCACAAGGAGCTTCCCTGGTGTAACACCACACCTTCAAGTTTGTTTTCTGGGTTGTTCTTTCACCAGGTACCTAATGAGCTTTTTCTCCTTTCAGGCAGGGAAGTTTAACATCATTCCCACCATTATCAATATCGGCTCAGGGCTCGCTCTGATGGGAGCGGTGAGTGGATGTATTTTCTTGAGGGAACTTAACTGGGGTGCAGTTACTTCACCCCTCATGCTTGGAGGATAAAAGGGGCAGCTGGTTTGTATCTGCTCCAGTGGAGTTTGTGCCAGTCTGCTCAGTCAGTGGGGGCCTGGGGCCTGTCTTAACTGCCCTGTTAACCCACCTAGTAGGCAAAACACCCCTAAGATTACGTGGAGTGTGAAGGAAAATACAGCTCCTATGTATCATTCTTCTTTAATTAGTGCTCATTGCTAATTAGACCAAAACACTTCCTCTTCAAAACGAAACCACAAGGTCTTTCTCTTTGCAGGGAGCTTTCTTCTGTGACCTGGTGCTGCTGTACCTGATCAAAAAGAGCAACTTTTATCGAGGCAAAAAGTACGAGGAAGTCAAGTAAGTGGGTTTGGCTGCTGCGTGTGAACTCGATGGCTCTATCCTTGTGACTAACAGAAACAGGGAGATAAGGGAACACAATAAACAGCAATGGCAAACAAAGGCCAATTCCAGGAAATTCTGTTCCTCCAGAATAGAATTGCCAAGATTCTCTCTCCCTCTGTAAGTCCCTGCTGCAGTCAGCTGGCAAGCTGCTGTGTCATGGTTGGGCTATAAACGGCCTCATAGTCTCAGTCCATGGAATTGGGGCGACTCCTGGAGCTCCAGAGCCTCATGAAATTGAGAACTGGGGCTTCCGCTGTGTGAAGGGTGATGGCCTTTGTGCTGTGACAGGCCTGGCTGGCAACCTCTTGCTCACGTTGCCTCCTGGGACAGAAGCAACTGTTTGTCTAGGCTCTCACTGTGCTTGTTTCCTCAGGTCCAGTTCTGTAAAAGCATTATCTAGCCCAACGCTGAATGGGAACCAGAGTCCTGAGCAGCTCGGTGGGCTCTAGGCACTGTGATGGACTCATGCTCCAGGAAAACCACACGGGTGTGAAATCACGCCAGGACTGGGAGATGGAGAGAAGCCCAGAGCAGATCTGCTGTTTATTATTGGGATTTCCAGAGGAAGAAGCCCTTTGAAGAACATCCTTCTTTCCCTGAGGCATCTTCTGAAATCCTGAGCTTGCCGCAGTATCTTGTCACTATGGATTTATAAAACAAAGGATTTTGTAAAAAGAAAAAGAAGGCACCAAGTGACCATTTTTATAGCTACTGATATACCTGTAGCTACATCAATAGCAGCGGTACCCTGTGGCTGTGCTTCGCTTCTGTGTGCAGAAGAGCCGTGATGTGGAACTTCACTGGTGCTCCAGGGAGGGCTGAGGCTGAACCTGCCTCCTGCTCTGCTGCCTGCAGTCACCACTTCCAACCATTTGCTTGTGCCACAGGCGAGACCAGGTGCAAAGCAGCAGCACTGCTCTTGTTGGGGAGGGCCATGAAATGCAGCATTTCTGCAGCTCTTGGAGCTGGGGGGAGAGGGGAGCCTTGTCCCACAGCGCCTGGCCTGGCTGGGTCTGGGTCACAGCGGGAGCAGTTGCTGTTATTAGAGGGGGGTGTAACCATTAGGGCTACAAATGGTGCTACTGCAGGAAAAGCCTTGCAACTGCTGCAGCTCTGTGCAGCTCAAGAACAGCAGAAGGTACTGCTGCAGCTCTGAGAGAAGCAGTTCCACTCCCTTCAGCAGCTCTGAGAATATTTCCCTCTGTTTAACGCAATTCCTACAGCCACAGTTCTGGATAAAACACAACCAGATTCCTTCTCAGGAGCTTGTGTCTTCGCCTTTTTCTTTTCTCCTTGTATTTATTGTACAGCAATAAAACGTGTCTCTAGGGCAGTGCTCTCCACGCCTCTTCCTAGTGTGGTTTTTAGGTTGCACACCCCACCTTCTCTCAGTGCCTGAAGAATTGTATCACAACACACACCACAGTTATGTGGTGAAGGTTGTGTACAAGGAGGAGCATCCATGCCAGTGTCAGTGGTTGTCAGTGTGTCCACACAGCAACTGTGGAAACAACATCTGTACTAGCAGCTCATGCATTTCCGTACTGAACATCTACGTACGTTAATTACAGACTACTCTGCAGCATGGGCAGGCATCTGGAGGATGGAGCCAGGCTCTGCTCGGGGGCATCCAATGATAAATGACAGAACAAGGGGCAACGGCTGTGAGCTGGAACAGGGGAGGTTCCACATCAATACAGAAGGAACTTCTTCATGGTGAGGGTGACAGAGCACTGGAAGCAGCTGCGCAGGGTGATTGTGGAGTCTCCTTCTCTGGAGATGTTTAAAACCTACCTGGATGTGTTCCTGTGCGACTGGATCTAGGGGATCCTGCTTTGGCAGGGGGATTGGACTAGATGATATTTTGAGGTCCCTTCCTCAGTTGTTGATGTGCTGTCACTGATGAGAGCAGCATGTGTTTGTGTGTGGGGACAGGCAGCAAATCTCACTGGTTTGTCTCGTCCAAACCACTAAGGGTACCAGGGGTTGCCCGAACCTAAACCCAAATGGCTGTGCCTGCAGTCTGGCCTTAACCACCAAACAAATACTCACGGGAAGCGTCGGGGTGAGGTTTCACATTCAGTTTAATTAGAACAGTGCTACCGATTTATTAGTACTTGGGACATAATTTACTGACAGTATTAACGATACAAGCGATGAGCAGGAGTTTCAAGGTAAGCTGGCCTAGGTTTGTAGGTGACTTTTGGCAACAGTCCTCCTGCTTTGTTAAACCAGTGCAGCTAACGTGGCTCTGAGCTGGTTTAGTAGACGTGAACCATGCCATACAGGAAAGTCCAGAACAGAACGTATGTGAAGAGCCCTCCTATAAGCCCCCCTGTGAAAAGAGGCCTTCGAGATTTAAAGTACTTATTCCATCGCCGTCCGGCTTTTAACACTAAGAGCACAGAGAGCAGGACGGATGCCAGGAAGTAGAAGATGAAGCCGTGCAGGCCAGTCAGGCCAAGGATCCCAGCTGTGGCCCCCGACAGAGCTGACACCGATGTCCTGCAGTAGTCCAGAATGGCGGCGTTTCCCCGCACTGCTGCTTCGCTGATGAACTGTGGCCCCTCACGCTTGGCCACCACAGCGGCCATGGCTGCTGGCCGGGTTCAGGCACCTCCTGGTTCCAGACAGGGCTGGGTAGAGCAGACGGGTGCTGTTTAGGCCGGGGTGCAGCTGGAGAGGTGCCTCCAGCCTCAGAACTGTTCAAAACAAGATGGGAAGCACTGTTCAAATCCCCCGGCTGTCACAGAACGGAACCTACACAAACCCTGAACGTTGGGCACCCGCTGGTTTCAGTTACCGCGTACTGCTATCAACTCAACCACGATGCACACGATGGGTTTAATGTCAGACACCAATCCCGCACCGAGCTAGTGCTCATTCGGAGGCTGCATTTTCAGTAAGGATTTTGAAGGCAGCATGCAGCCTCGCGTTAGCGCTGCTACTCTGGCAGCACACCGGTGTTTCTGTTCCCAAAGAAGAACCCAGAGCGCTGAATCCACAGGAGCTGTGAGCAGCTTCGGGCGCTCAGCGGCCTTAGGAGCCCGCACTCAGGCCCCTCCCGGCCGCACCCGGCGCGGCCCCTCCCGGCCCGGCCCAGCCCTGCCCCGCACCTACCTCTCATCCACGGCTCCGCGCTGCTCCGCGGGAATCCCTGTCCGCCGTCCCCGCCCGCTCCCTGCCCAGGGCCCGCACGACCCAACCCTCCCGTCACCGTGGGGCCCAGGCGGCCGCGCCGCCCCGCCGGAACCTCCTGTCAGCCATCACGATCGCGGAGGCCGGCGGGAGCGTGACCTCACTTCCGGCCCCCGCTCCAGCAGCTCGGGGCGAGGCGGCAGCCGATTGGGCGGTGGCGCCGAAGGGGCGGGGCCGGACCGGGCGCTTTTGTTCGGGCGGCGGCAGCGGCGGCAGCAGGAGTGGATCATGTCGTACGTGCCCGGACAGCCCGTCACCGCCGTGGTGGTAAGAGATAGGGGCTGGGGGCGGACCGGCACCGGGACTGCGGTGGGGGGCTGCTCGGTGGCAGCGGGGCGGCACTGCCCAGCGGTTGTCAGCGGTTCCGCGGTACCGGGAGGGAGCGAGCGGGTGGGGCAGTGCCCGAGTGACGCTGTAACCGGGCGGAGGAGCTGAACCGCGCGCTGCTGTGCAAGAGCAGAACAGCTCCGGGGTGTGGAGTTCATCCCGGGGTGCCCCAGTGATGCCTCAGCCCCGGCTCTGGGGACGTTCCCTGCTGGCTGGGCTCTTGGAGAAGAACCAGGGGATGGGCGGGGGTGGACGGGACCTTTAGCGCTCATCCGATCCAACCTCCTGAAGTGAGCAAGGACACCTGCCTCTAGAGCAGGTTGAAGAACCTCTTGGGTGGTCATTGTAGCTGGTAAGACTGTGGGTGTTTATCTTGGCTCACGGACTTACCCGAGGTGGCATTTCTAAGGTACAGCGGTAATGGCTGAGTTTGTCAGATGCCGGAGTTCCTCAGACAGCCAGGAACCTGCCCTGGATGAGCAGAGAGCCCTGATAAGTTATCTTGAAATGAACCACCCTAATTATAGGTTGTTGTTTGCACTGATAGGGGTGGGCAGGAACACCAGGCATGTGAATAGAGAACAAGAGGAACCTGGCAGCAAGTGACTACCAGTGATCAGGACATCACTCATGGCTAAAGAGACCTGCTCTGGTTTCACTGCCCTCATCTTGTGTCTCTAGGCAGTGGTAAAGTGCTGTGTGGCTGTATCCTGGCAAGAGCACCCATGGGATGAGCTGGCAGCTGGTTTCCTGCCCTGCTGCTTTGTTATAGGGTTGGGCACGTTTCAGAGCCAAGTGCTGTCAACACTGAGGTTGTGTCTGACAGACAGCAAGTGCCATATGATGGTGCTGTGCTGCCAAGGGGCTTAGAGCTGTCTGGGGCAATAGTGAGCTCATGGAGCTTTTGCTCTGGTAAGGTTCTGGTGTCTCTGTAAGACGCTAAGCAGTTGCATCAGAAACACTTGACATTTCTAGCCATCACTGTACTCAGCTGTTTAATCTGTTTTCAGCAAAGAATTGAAATACACAAGCTGCGGCAAGGTGACAATTTGATTCTGGGATTCAGCATCGGAGGTGGTATTGATCAGGATCCCACGCAGAATCCTTTCTCTGAAGACAAGACTGACAAGGTCAGATGATCCTTTTTTTCTGTAGAGACTCTGCAAAAGGCCAAGCACATCCCACACACCCAGGCAGCTCTGCCTGTTGTATCTCTGTTCTGCCCTCCCACATAGCTGACTGCTGACGTTATTCTGTTGCCATGTTATCATTTACAGACTAAATTTGGGTTAAATTATCTCTCCACCTTTTCTGTTTTCCAACGCTGCCCAAACCTGTTTTGAACTAGGATCCTCTGATGTACTAGGGAGTATTTTTCCCTGTCTGCAGAATGGCCCTTGAGTGTTTAAGGTTCCATATTCAGTAAGTGAACACACTTTGGCTTTTTCCAGGGTATCTATGTGACAAGAGTGACAGAAGGAGGCCCAGCAGAAGTTGCAGGACTTCAGATTGGAGACAAGATCATGCAGGTGAGTATCAAGCTAAGCCAAGCACAGTGCAGGACTAGGTGCCACACTACAGAGAAGTACCTGCTGGGGGAATTCCTGTCTCCTGAGTACGTTCCAGGACACTTTGTGTGGGTTTATAAACAAAGTGGGCTGTGGCATAAGCACAGCTACTACACAGTCATGACATAATGCTTAGAGGACGCCCACGTGTCCACACATCATCTCATGTCATGGCTCTTTCTTAGGTGAATGGCTGGGATATGACCATGGTGACCCACGACCAAGCTAGGAAGAGGCTGACCAAAAGGAATGAAGAAGTCGTGCGGCTGCTGGTGACCAGGCAATCGCTGCAGAAGGCTGTGCAACAATCCATGATGTCCTAATCAATCGCCAAGCTGGGCAGGGTTGGGGAGGGAGACAGATGACTGATATCAAGCAAGGAAGCAGCTGTTTGACCTGACTGGGTTGTCTGAAGGAGTGCATGTTCCTAACTGTGGTATTTTATTTTCTTTCCTCTGGTGTAACTGGCAGTAGTAAAACTCCAGTCCCCTCAGCAGAGTGCTTCTCTGAAGTCTTCCCTGCAGGTACATGGTCAGACTTCTTGTAGTCATGGCTTTCAGGAGGACAGGACAAACCCTCGTAAATCTAAGGAAGCAACTGGAAAAGCCTTAACTTTGTCAGGATTCTTTTATAGCACCAAAGCTTCCTGTTTTAAGAAGCAATGTGTGTTCTGGAAGCTGTGCTTAAGCCTTTAGACACGAGCTGTCCTGTCGCTCCCTGCTGCCCGTAAGTAAGTCAGAGTTGCACGCTGTGGTGGGGATGAGCACTCTACTAACCCTGCACTGCACTAGCTAGGCAGCGTGTGCTGAAGGGTTCGGGGTTTACTGCAAAGATTCCCTGTGCAAAGCGGCCTCCTCAGGCAAGAAAACCAGCTCAGTAACACGGAAGCGTCAGGTTAATGGCTGTGAAGTACACTAAAAGTTCATGGGCACTACAGTTCGGCCTCGCTGTCAGAGTAAAACCTTAATTCTCCTTGTTCCCCAGTAATTTGTAACATCAAACACATCTGGTTTAAAAGAAAATATGGAGCAAGAAAGAAAATGCTGCTTCTGAACTCACCAAAATCACTGCTGGAAGCTGCTGAGACTTCAGTTCCACATTCCATTAAGTCAGACTCTTAAAAGGGAGGGATGGATGGATTTTGGTCTGTCGTCTAGGTGACTTTGAGTACATCACTGGTTTATGGGATGGAAGAGATGAATATGCCAGTCATTTGCAAAAGTGCCTCTTGACCAAATTTAAACCTCTGGTAAGATACTAAATTTTTTAAATCAGTGTGCCACAGGATCTGAGATTCTTGCTGCAACGCTAATCGAGCATCCTGGCAGTTTGTTAGCCAGGTATAGCCGTAGAGTTACCCCAGAACTGGAGCTCTCAATTCCCTTCAGTTGATTTAGACATATCTATGCTTTCCTTAAGCAGTCTTCAGGTAAGCTGTTGTAAATAGAACATGAGGGGGGTGGCAGACTAACTTATTCAGTACGTTACTGCTGTGCCATGTATGTGTTGTGTGATTAATGCATCTCAGACCGCCCTGTATGCACCAGCAGATGCCTATTTGCCATTTTTCTATCTATGGGGTTGCTACAATACTGCTTTTCAATTTTGTAACTTAAGAATTCAGTGGTAAATTTTACAGCTTTCGAGTTATTTTTGTTACTATGAAGATACACTGCTATTTGTACTGCTGTTTCACTTGATTTTACACACAATAAAACCAAGTTGGATTTCCTGAGCTGTTTCTCCTTACTTTCAAGAAGCTGTGCCACTTGAGTGCCTCCAGCCAGCTGAGACCTTTTTTCTGCCTTGAAGTGGATTGTGGGTGACATCAGCACAATGCAGTTGGAGGTCAGTAAGATCTGAGTCCACTGGTGGGGAGTTGTGGTGTTGGTGAGCTGTCAAACCTTACTGGGTCTCTATGTAGATGGAGAAAGGGTTGTACTTTTCCATGATACCTAGTGAGACTTAAGACTTCTGAGTGTTCACATAGTGTTGAAGTACAAACACATGGATTCCTTTCTACTTGTAAAAGGTATAATACTTACCTTCAAGCAACTCAAGACCATGACTTCTACTTGGAACATTCCCCGTGTAGTTAGAACACAACCCAGGAACAAAGGTGTAAGTTAAAACTTTAATCACGGTGCTGTTAACATGATTCACTTAGAAATAGTCTGATAAATCTTTACCATCCACCGCTTAGGATTCAAGGCACACCAGTAAACTGAGCAAAATCAAGTTAATGCACCAGAAGTATCCAGGTAGACTTGTGCACTTGTGTCAGCACCTTTGAAGATGCTTTCACTGAAATAAAAACATGTATTGCTTTCTTTTCATAGAGTTCAGGTTCCAATATCCTTTGTGTCTGCTACCAGCCTCATTCTTTTATTCAGTCCACGTGAGTGCTGTTCTAGTGTGATCTGGGAGGAGTCAGCAGCAGGACTTAGCTCAGAGTCTTTGGTCATTCCATTAGGGCATTCAGTGGTTGCTTAAATGTGATCTGTTCTTTGTACTTCACTTCCACTCAGACATCACTCTGGCCTCTCTTCTGTTGGTAATAGAAGGCGACACAACGCTCAGCCAGCTCACACTCTTCAACAGTGCAATTCTTCTGTTTGCATGTGGTGGTTAGAGAGCTTGCTGCCCTTTAAGGCATCTGGCAATCAGCATTTGGAAGGGCAACAGCTTATATTCCACACCAGAGAGGATCAAAATACCATCAGAGAATCAGTACTTCTGGTAACTGGCTGCTGGAATCTTGAACACCCTCAGCCAGGGTAGGGGCAAGTGGCAAGTTCAATGTGAAGTTTGTCCCCACAAGTGTTGTTATTCAAAAGGTTCATACCCTCGTCTCCTCCTATAAAGGCAGTAGTGCTGGACCATAAAAACAATATCAAAGATGATGGAGAAGACACCCAGGCCAAACTTGGTTGGATCGCCAAAGACTAGCTTCCACTCATCTGTCAAACATAAAATTAGAGAGTTAAGACTAACTCAAGCGTGGCCTTGGTCTCAAGGCTATGACGTCATGCCACCAGTTCATGTTCATTACCTGGACACAGCTGAAGGCTGACTGCAGTGATGCAAAGCTCATCAGTAACTGTTCCCCCAGTTTCTTCAGACTAGCTATTTCATTTTCTATCTTGAAGGACTATGAACTCGTTCTGTGCTCTAAGAACAGCCACCCATACTGCAGCACAATCATTCTCCAGAGGTAACCTACTAGTTTGTACTTGCTTTCCAGAAGGTTTCTCCCACCCCATTAAGAAAGGGGCCGCTACCTCAGTACCAGCCTTACCATTGTTGTATGACTGCAAAAACATCTGGAGAAGGCTGAAGCTTCCACCAGTCAAGTCTAGTAACACATTTCCAATACTCCATCCCTCAGTGCTCTTCCGACGGAAGTTCATGTATGCCTGAGAGCGCAACGGGAAGTCAGTCAGCATGGCATGTACCAGCACCTCTGAGATTAACTTGTAAGCAGCATTCTGTGCAACTCTACTGGTTTTGACACTAAGACTCAAGCAAGTATTGCTGGTTCATTCTAGTCAGACTCTCAAGAGCCTACACCACAGGCTTAGAGTGACAGAAGTACTAAAGAGCAGAGAAACTGAGATTTACCTGTGGGAAATATTTTATCAGAGTGACAGCTAACTTAATGTAGGAGAAGCAGAATAAGAACTGTAGCCATGTCATTTCCTCAGCCGCAGCAAGAAAGAGTGTTGTAAATGTGAAGATCCATGCAAGTGCCAGCAGTCCAACAACAACCTTGGATACTTTCTGACCTTCTCTCTGAAACAGAAATGCAGACAAACTTTGACTGACCTCGGTCATACAACCCCCAGATATAGAATCTGCTGAGGACTAAGCAGGACTTCAGTTCAAACTTCTTGTTCTATCGGTTAGGCTCACACCACAAGGGAATTTTAAGATTAAATTATGCTACAGCAACCAGCTGTAGGTCTGCAAGAGATGACTAATGTTCAGCATCAATCATTGTTCATGGACAACCAGTGTTCCCAAGTGGGGAACAATATAGTGTCAGTATTCTTGATGAGTATTTATGATGCCAGTTTTCAGTGCCAGGTCTGAAACAATCTCAGAGGCCAGCCTGTTCAAGAGATGAAAACAAGATGTGAAAGGCTGTTGATGCCATCATGGTAAAAGACTCATGGTTGTGTTCATTTGTTCACTAGAAAAGACTTATACCCAGTAGATGTGACAAATGGGCTGCTAGTTTTAGGTTCAGCATCACCAAGGGAATCACCTCAAGACAGAAACTGTTACATCAGTCTCACCTGAGAATGGGAGGAAATTATAAGAGAGCCTTTGCAGCTGCTTGAGGAAGAAGGACATTGAAAAGAGCTGAAAGTTTGAATTGCAGAGAATCACTACAAATGCTTGAAAGGTGCTCAAAGCAGTGAGGAAATGGCAAAGCACTTAGCACTGCTTGGAGTGGAGTTACAATCTGTGTGGTGGCTACAACTTAACCAGCCTGGCTGTTTGACTCAGCTATTTTGAGTCCCTAAGGCATTGTAAACTCAGAGTATCTATGAGGCTGAAGGAGTTAAACTACTGGAGTTGCTACTAGCTCAAGAAAGGTAAAGGCAGCTGGATTGTGAAGACTGACTTTTCAAAAGGCCAACGGAAGGGCAATGAAGAGGACTTTGGAGCCCAGCAGGAGGGGATGGTGAGTGGTGAGATGCCCAGCAGATGGAGCTCAGCCTGAGCAGACAGATCAGCCCAGCACGGAGACTTACCTCGTAGATGCAGCACTGAATTATGGTGATGAGAGTGAGAGCTACTGCGTGGACACTGAAGAAAACATCATTGATACCTACAGGGTTCACTCCACTGGGATAACTGATTAAGAATTCCTCCTAAAAGGTAAGAGAAGCAAAACCCAGTCAAATGCTATAAATCCCTTCCGTGGACACCCCCTGCAGCAAGTATTAAAGAGATAATCGTGCTTACCTTAATCAGGGGAATCCAGAAAAGTCCAATGTTAAACACACTGTATGCTATAAATCCAGTAAGGTTTAATGCTAGATAGTCAAAGCTTAGTCCAACAACACTAGAGAAGGGGAAAGAAAAAGAAGTATGAGAACTATGCAGAGATAACCTGACCCTAGAGGGTAGTGATTTACAGGATCTTTTTCACGTTAAGTGAAAGCTGCAGGCACTGTGAGATGATGCTGTGAGTTCACCAGGAACCCCTTACATGCCACACACTGCGTTCACAACAGCTCCCACAAATGAGGTTGTCCCCTGCTGTTTAACTTCATCCTAGTATGAGCTCAGCTAATCCAATAAAACTATTCCAGCTTTGATCCACAGAAGCAGGGGTGCACCTTTGCTAAAGTGAATGCTTTAGTTTTCATACATCATGTTTCTGCTTACAGTCACTTAGTTTAAAGTGAGCTGGTCTGATGACAATACAAGGAGCTTTCTGATAAGCAGCTGACAGGGTAAACAGTCTTTGAAGGGGGTTCATCATAATTGGCTCAGCCATTTACAACATAACACCAATGGGAATGGGGAATTCTCCTCCATCACACATTAGCACTGGATGCCAAACCATAGCATTAGGCATCCACAAGGTGTACTGGCTTTCCTCTGACCTGCAGGCAGAAAAGCTCAGCAGTGCCACATTTATTCAGGTCCTGTATTTGCTCTGCTTTTTTCCTTCCAGTCTTTCACAATTACCAAGACAATTCACAGTTACCAAGACAGGGGTAACTGAAGCTTGGAACGTCATTTACAGAAGAGCTTGAACGACTTGCAGTTGCATCTTAAGTCTCTTTACCTTTTTCGTCGCCAGTTCTCAAAAAGTTGAGGATAAAAGGAGATGGACCAGGCGAGGAAATAGATCCAGCCAATCACCTCATCTGCGTATCTCACTATGATGCTGTGAATCACTTGAAATTGGATCCTAGGTCTGATAAGTAATACAAACGGAATTAGTGAATTTGCACACTTCAGCAGCTTTTGTCTTGTTTTGCTTTGAGAGAGAAAACATGGTTCAGCTGTTGAGACACGACAACAAAAGACGCAGATGTCAGTAGTTTCTTCCCTTTTTTTTAGTGCCCTTATTACACATAGGGCATCTCACATTCCTCCCCTCAACCTATGCTTTCCTTCTTGTCTCACTTCTTTGCAGTTTTTACTACAGAATTCTTTACAAAGCTCATCTCGTGCCCATGGCTTCCACTCTCTCACCCTGAGGCTTGTTGGGCAAGAGCAGCCTCACTTTTCACATGCTCTCAGCAAAGCCTCATGATCGTGCCTGTCGTGTTCAGCATTCCATGTGCTAACCTCTGCATTTGCTTTGAGCCTTAAAAGCAGAAGTGACATGAGGAAGTAAAACAGGAGTATCCTGTTGTTCAGTAACATCTCAGCAACAAGCAAACACAGTCCAGCTTTCTCCTCCTGATTCCCTATTGGGGGAAAACTGGGATCTGTGAGAAGAGGGATCCTCTAACTCAAAAGCAGAGCACATATCTCATGGTAGATGGAATCACAAAAAAAGCTGATATGTAGTTTTGGTACTTTTGGAGGGGTTATTAAAACTAGATTAAGGAGCCATGAGAACTCCACCACCTAGTAACGAAATCTAAGGTACCAACTCGAATCCTCTGCTTCCATACCCTGTACTTACCTGAATACCTTGGGGATTGCTGGAGGGTCACCACATCTCAACTACAAATCACCTATATCCCATTAGGTGTACGGGGGAGAATAGTTACCCAAAGTTTAAGAAGCTGTAGGATAGCAAGGGGAATGAAAACCCAGTTTCTCACCCAGTTAAGTTGGAATTAGTGATATAAAGGTGAACTGTTACTTGGCCAACATCAACTGCTTTCACTTGGAAGTCCGCAGCAGTGTGACCTGCAGGTAAGTGTACCTGCAAGGTAAAAAAAAGAGAGAAGATAGAGTCACACCGTATGAGCAGTAGGCTTCTGCATGAGGTCAGCAGTCTGTTCTGTCACTTACTTCATCAGGCAGTTCAACAATAGTGCTGTGTTTTGATGAGTGTGTAACATTAAGAGTGATCACCAGTGTCTCATTCAGTGGAGCGCTGCGAAGGCAGAAACAAGTTATGCTGATGCCCAAATTCACAACAACTGCTTCAGGCTGTGGAAAAGTGTATCTGTTTTCTTTATCACAATTTTTACTTATGGAAGACAGTTCAGTAAGCTAAGGGCAGTCAGTATAAAGCATCTTTTCCTGCTCAACTTCCTGGACTAATGGCACAGGAATCTTGTCAGAGGCCACCCATACAAGGCTGTCTGTGAGAATGTTGCACTGTCTCAGTCCGTACTGGTACAAAGCTACGTAACAGCCTAGAAGTGGCAGGTCACACAAATGAGATTCTCTCTGTTTGAGCAATTAACTGAATCTGCAGGGCAGTCATAAGTATATAATCAAGTCCTACTCACTTGCTTGTCCCTGGTTCCAAAGACACAGTAAAGATATAATCGTGATTTTTTACCTCAGAGAGATAGTGACATTTGTTGAACCTCCACTTTCTAAAGAAACCACTCCAGGGACAGACAGTGGACCAGCTCCATCTGGGGAAAAAAACCAACCCAATGAACCAAAAACCTCACATAGATCTCAATTACTATAAATGACTAACAGCTCCTTCAGAAGAACTACCTACTTTCTTTAGTGATATAGATGTCTTGTCCATTGGTGCCTGCAGGGAGATTAATACAATGAGTACACGTGACAAACAGCAAAGGAAGTACAGCTTATCTCAAGGTGAATACATGACTGAAAAGGAGAAGTAAATAACTGTCACTTGAATAGCTTCCAAGGAAGTAATTTTAATATTTTAAGTGCAAAGGTTCACTCAAGAGAAAGCTACAGGATACTTTAAACCCACATTGTTTCTTAATGTGATGCTAGTACCTTAGATGTCGTCAATATCCAAGATTGCTTCTTAGGGCACTAATTCAAACCAGGTACCCAGATGCTGAAGATAAAGTATGTTTGGTATCCTAACACTTCAGGAATTGCAAGCACTTTAGCGCTCTGAAATACTGCTATTAATGGGTACCCTTTACCACAGTCCAGCTATATTGTACCACATCATGCTTTAAGCAAGGCTGAGATTCCAAGAGCCAACACAGCTGACATCAAAAGTATAAGCTGTTCAAGTTTCAACAACTTTGACATTTGGAATCCAAGCACTTTAGTTACTCCATGTTTAAAGGACACAAAAGACAAAATGAATAAAAAAACCCCACTTTTTAGGATCAGAAATAGATAAACGAGTTGTCTTGGTAGCTTGTTTTCTTGCTGCCATATAATACATAGGTTTTTTTGATAAAGTTATTTACGTGCAGGAGAGCTCCCCAGTTCATCTTTGACTGTTACACTGGCAGGATTTAATCTCTTGCAGAGGTGAGGTGGGAGCACTGTGTATGATCACACCAAGTCAAAGGTGAAGTATGCGAGACAAGCTGACGGGAGCAGAGCACGAGGGTCTCCAGCGAGGTGCGACCGAACAGACCAAGAGGCCTCTGGCACCTCTCGCCAGTATGGAGACGGCCCCTGCGTAGGGATCCCTGTGGGCCCGAGGTGGGACCCCCAATCACTCACCAGCGGGCCGTAGCAGCAAAAGCGAGAGGCACAGCAGGGCAGGGAGCAAGTACCGCGTCCTCATGTTGGAAAAGCTGTAGAAAAAGCGGGAAAAACGCTCTGTTCAGGGCTCCGTGTTCTGAGGGGGCACTGGCACATCCCTGACAAGGCTCCTGCCTCGGCCGAGGGACCCCCAGCAGCCCCAAGAGACCTTCAGCACTCTCCGGGGGAACCCCAACAGCCCTCTCTCAGTGCTTCTGCCGGAGATCCGTGCGCCGGACCCACCGGGAACCCCCTTCCCCTCAGCGCACTCGCCTCGGCACGACCCCAGCACTCGCAACCCCCGCTACCTGCCGTGACTGACGCCCCCTCCCCGCCCCTCACGTCGCGGTGCATGCTGGGACTTGTAGTCCCCGCCGGCCTTCCCGCAGCAGGCGGCGAAGCCGGGCCTCCCTGCGCTTTGGGACGCGGGAGCGCAGAGGAAGCGGAACTGGGGCGAAGCCACTTACCTTCTACCAGGGCATCCGTTCACCTCCTATCAGCGCCGCAGCCCCGCTCTTCCCTTATCAGCTCCTCACGTGAAGCAGTCGCCCAGTCACTTCCCGCCCGGCGCTCCCGTCCGCGGGCGCCATCTTGGGTGTGGCAGAGGTGGGGGCTGGGCCTGGAGGAGCTGCAGGCGACGGGAGGGAAGGCCGGCTGGTTGCTTTGGTTTTTTGCTGGAGTTTTGTCTGAACCTTTGTTTGAAGTTTCGGTCAGCGGAGAGAGCTGGGGAAGGGCTAGTTTGGACGCTCAAGATGGAGGGAGGGGCAGTGGCGAGGCTTTGCTGAGGTTTTCCCTCAGCCAGAGGGCAAAGTCCAGGCCACTTGCTCAGCCTAATCTGCCCAGTCACTGTGCGCTGCTGTACTGGGCTTTCGCTAGCTTGGCTTTTGGGATAGGGGCCCCCTCAGAGTCAGCCAGGCAGGAGCTGTGTGGGGCTCGATATGGTGGATGTCAGTTGGGCCTCCAGTGTATGGTGGTGAAGGTGAAGGTAGTACCCTCTCCTGATGGCCATGGCAGACAGCGACGCAGCAGACAGGCCTGCTACTGCCTGCGTGCTAGGCATCGACCTGGGCACAACATCGGTTAAAGCAGCCCTGTTGGTAGGGGCAGAGCAAGGGCAGGTGGTGGTGGAGAGCTGCTCCAGGGAGACACTGGCACACACCAGTAGCCTGGAAGCTGGACCACAGGTAAGAGGTGGCAGGTAGCACTGATGGTAATTTCAGCATACTGACCTTACCTTGCTGTGGCCAGGTTGTGTTGCTACATTATGCAGGCTTTGGTGGGTTTCCTGGATTGTTTTTGTGCCTAGAATGATGGAGATGGTGACAGCATGTGCCAAGATGTCCAAAAGCTGCATTGCTCTCAAGTTACTGCTTAATAAAGTCTTATCAAGCTGCTTGTTTTAAGAAAGACTCAGGTTTTGAAAAGTTGTATAGGACAATCTAGAACTATTCTCCCATAAAACATCACCTTGGTTTTGGTGCTTCCAGTCAGGAGACAGTAGCCATTTGCCCACTGGGATGATATTTTGCACTGTAAAATGAGATGGAATCATAACTGGAATTTCCCTGTGGAAATAACCAGTAAACATCTTTACATTCATTTTGTTTGGATTAATTGGAATAATAAAAATATATATATCAGTGTTCCTCTGGTTTTGTACTGCAGTGAGTCCAAGGGCTAGTTTCTGAGCAGGGATACCAAACCAGACAACCCTCTTCCCTGCTGTCATGTTTATGCAGCCAAAAGTATGTATACACAGCTTAACTTTGATCTAAAAAACTGTATTTGAATGTTTAGCTTATATGCTGGTCCATCACAAAGTAACCTTAATCCTCAGAAGTGTGAAAGCTGCCAAACAGCTTCTTTAGTGGCATAGTTTGGTCAGCTCATCAAGTTTAAAATAATTTTGCTGGGTAGTTTTAGGAATAGAATAGCCAAAACCAAAATATCAGGTTCATGAAAAACAACAGTAAGTAAATACAGAGGAGGTTTAGGAAGAATGGAGGCAGACTGGTGGTCATGTAGGACAAAAAGATGATCCTCTTTGTGAGGGAAAAGAAGATCAATATATAAGGTGAACTACTGAAAGCATGTGCTGAGTGTAGAGGAATTGTTTGGCCTTCAGTGTAGGAGGCTGTCATCTCCTCCTCAACTTGCTAGCATTGTTTTTTAGTTCTTGTGAGTTTTAGAGATTTTTTTGGCATGGTGTTTAGTTTTTTCAATTTAGTAGTGAATGTTACAGATGCTTTTAAGCTAAATGAATTCTGTTCTTTGCTTCTGACTAGAGTAGCCTTGTTTCATAAATACACTGTGAATCCTAATGGTTTCATCCTCAGAATAATGCTTTGTGATTGCAGGGAATGGAGCAGAATGTGTGGAAAATAATAAAAGCATTGAATGAATGCCTTGCTGCTTTACCTCAGCAGCAGCTTCAAAGGGTCACTCACATTGGCATTTCAGGACAAATGCATGGGATTGTGTTTTGGAAAAGAGATAAAGGTAACATTAATTCTTTGGTGTTGCTGTTCAGAGGATTATGATGCAGAAAATAAAATGATAACACTGAAATGAGCTGAGGGAAGCTGCTCTGTGTTCCCTTTGGTCTTCTGTAATACAGAATTGACAGAAAATCTTCATCAGTAGGAATTCTGCTTTAATTACTGGAATTTCAGTTACTGACTATAGTTAATGATGTTGTTCAAACAGATTAGTTAAAGGATTTAGTGTTACAAGATCCCTGCAGAGTCAGCACAAGTATTAATATAAAGGAGGAATCACATATTTGTGGCTTGTTTGTCCATCACCTGCTATCTGCTGCTAGCAGAAAGAACTTCTGAATCATGTGAATGACTTGTGGAGGAAATGTTGTTCACCTCACAGAACACTTAACTGGTGCTTGCCCAGTGTCTAAATACCTCATGACTCTGCAGTAGTAGTGTTAGCAGTTTTCTGTACGCCTTGAAAAATAAGCTGTGCTTGATCATTCTCTTAGAACATGCATGCCAGTAAATATCCAACAGTGCCTATTGCTGTGCTTTTTGGGGGCACTCTTGAAACTGCAGGAGAAAAATTACAATTCAATAAACTGCAAAATCAACTGCACTGAAGTTGTCACATGGGGCTTGATTGTGCAAACACTCAAATAGTCTTTGAATGAGGATCCTGCTCTGGCAGGGGGATTGGACTAGATGGTCTTTCGAGGTCCCTTACAATCCATAATGTTCTGTTATTCTGTGATTCTGTGAATGTTGGAAAAGTTCAGACCTTGTATTGCCAGCCCTGTGCAATAGAGATGGATTATCTTCTTGGCTAACATCCTATAAACCTACTGAAGCCTTGTAGTTCTATGTCTTCTTTCTCTTTACTTTATGATGTGTCCCTCTGAACAATTATGCAGATCTTATAACAATAGGAGTTCTGCAGATTAAGGTAAACCACAGAACAGATTTCCCAAAAGTGCTGGTCACTGCCTGTCAGAAGTTGTCAGGGTTCTAATTGCTTTGAGAGACTTTGTGCTGCTCATTACTGGCTGTAATTTTATGTTACATTCTGAAATTATGAGAAAGAAATCCAAAGGCTGATGGACTGAAGGAGCTGTTGCTTGCTTCCAGTTGTCCCAAGAGCTGCATAAGAAATCCTCATGGGTTCATGGCAGGCATAGTTTCTTATGTCATTAGTTAATATTTTATTTCCTAAAACCACACGCCACTTGTTTTTTTCATTTCTGTCAAGTGAAAGAGGGTGTTTGTTTTCATTTGTTTTGAGTAGACTAAGTGAACCTGTGCACTGTGGGACACAAATTACGTTTTTAGTAGTGTCCTTTGGGGTTAGATTCATGGTTAATAATGTTTCTTCTTTTAAAGCTTATCCATTTAAAGACAGAAAAGCAAACCAATTGAAAAATCAGTCAAAACAGACTGGAGAGAATAGGGAATAAAGAAAACAAGAAGTATGTATTAGCTTTACATGTTTCACATAATAATTCTCAGCTTTCATGGCTGCTTTTTACTGTGTAACTTCAAATCCCAGTATCTAGTCCATAGCTTCAGTCTGTTGCTTAATGCATATCAATGGAACTACGTTGGTTACAATACAGTGTTCTCTGTGGGAGATGCCAGTTAAGGTTTGTATGTGACAGCTGAAAAGTGATTTTATTTTTTTATTGTGTGTGACATGTTATTTAATTTGTATCATTAACATCTCAGGGTGCAGGTTGCTTGCTCCTCTAGGCACTAGGTTTGCTTGTGGACGTCTTGCGTACCATTGTCTGATTTAGGAAAGGTTGACTGGCGTTATGATGTTATCTAGGGCTGAAAACTATGACTAATTAGATTACAGTCACTGCTGGCTCTGTTTCTGCTCTTTTTCCAGTATATTTGACAAATTACCCAGACTATCCAGAAATGAGGAATGCCAAGCAGACTGTTGTTCTCAAATACTGTGTGTTTCAGGTTGCAGGTGGACAGAGTGTGCTACAGGCCCAACCTTTGAGCCTGACGAGGTCAGTCATCTGATTACTTGGCAAGATGCCCGCTGCAGTCCCACCTTCCTCTCTTCTCTTCCTCCTCCACAGTCACATATCAGTTTGGCTACAGGATTTGGATGTGCCACAATCTACTGGTATTTAAAGAAGAGGTGTGTTGTTTCTCAGAAGGTTGTATCTGGCTGTTTCACTGGCAGTTTCTCTGCTTAAATTCATTCCATAGAATTTATAGAATTTTCATAGAATTAATGTGGTAGTTAGAATGTTAATGCCACTGCAGGCTGAGGGACTGCATTTCTCTGTTAGTGTGATATTAATTAAGTAGTCCAAAAATACTTAAAAGTGGCAGTATTCAATATCAGGTTTATGCAGCTGAGAGCACAAGACTCCAGGACCTCATAAACATTCTGCAGATCTCTTTAATAAAAATAAAAGCTTTTGATTTTACAGTAACAAAAGTCTGAAAGTATCACAAAATAATTCTAGTTGTTCCTACCACTTAGAGGAGCTCTGCTAATGCAGTTTGAACACTGTAATTTTGCCTTGTGGTGTAGCTTGTGAAAAGCACAAACGTGCCTAATACAGTAACAGTTGCTTCGTCTGGTTGCTGCCAGATGCTGAAACACATTCCTTAAATTAATTTCAGTTCCTTCCTTCCTTAGACACTGAGATCCTTATGAGGTGTTGGAATGGTCTGCTTTGTTGTGGCATGTCTGCAGAGGATTTAATTTTTCACTTATGTCTTGGCATCAGCAAGATTTGCTCCTCAGTTTCATCTGCAGCACACTAAGCATCTCAAAGAGCTAATGTCTTCCTCTGCAGTGAGTTCAGGCTCAATAAATGGGGAGAAACTCATTAGATCTTGGTTTTCTCCAGTGTGTCCAGCAAATACATGGACCATGCCATGATCTTGCTTTAGAGCTGTAAAACTCACACGTCCAGGTATTTGTTGTGTTCCTGTTCTGTTTCACCATTTGGCGCATTTCCATTCATAAATTTGGGGATCCTAGAGTGGCTGCAGGAGTTCACCTTTTTCTCAAATGCTCCAGGATCAGTACAGTGAATTTTTTGTGCAAAAATGCAGGTTGATCTCAGAGATGGTGTCTAATGCTTAGATGGGATCACACTGTTAAAGTTTCCCGATAGTGCTGGAAGTAATCTTGTCGTCTGCCTTAAAGCTCCTCTCATTTATTTTGTCTTTACAATTTTTTGTTTAAAAGTCCAGATTTTCTGAAGTCTTACGATGCAGCCGGCACTATCCATGACTATGTGGTTGCTGTATTGTGTGACCTGAAGAAGCCACTCATGTCTGTCCAGAACGCTGCCAGCTGGGGATATTTTAATTCCAGAAACAAAAGCTGGAATACTGACATGTAAGTGCTAAGGGTATTCAGCGGGGTTTGTGCATTGCTTGTCAGGCAATGTGAACACCTCTTGGGCCCCAAGTGTGAGAGTGCTACACATAAAAAATGATTGGAAACTCCTCCTAATCAGTTGTGATGTGGCCTGTGCTGAAGAGCTATTGAGGGTTTGCTCTGGTTTGTAAGGTATACAAGTATGTTTAAATTATATAAAATCTGGCACAGTCTTTTTTGGAAATACCTGTGACAGTAAAGCGCAGAGACTCATCGGTGAGGTCTTGTGTACTAAACTCTTCTTTCCTTTTTCTGGTGGGATGGGGATGGACAATTATGTGCTTCAGCCAAGATGTTACCTCTGTGGTGGTAAAACACAGTCCCTACTCTCTAGTTCTTTCAGCTCCTTTATAACTACCAAGACATGCTTGCGATAATATACCTAAGAGTTGTTAGGCTACAGGATGTCTTCTAGGGTTCTGTTTATTTATTTACTGATTTATTGTAATAATTTCCTCTTTCAGGGCTCAGTGCTAAGGCCTTATATATTTCAGGCTTAGGTTAGGCCAGGATTCCAACATGAAAGGATCTGCACATGAAGGTATGAAAGAGTGACAGAAACTTTTGTTTGGCCTGCTGAAGTTGTACTCATTTGCTGTGCTGTAGCAGTGCAGTGTATCTTGAAGTTGATTATGTAAGGAGTGAATTGAATTTAACTCTTTGTGATTTGGTTTTGAACTGTAACTGCATGACAGCTTGAAGTTTTTGACACGTAGAAGTTGCAATTTTTGACTGCTTTTGTGATTGTCCCTTTACCCTGGAAGTGCAGACATGAGTAGGTTAAACCTGCTGAACATGTACTGCTGTGTAATCTCAGGTGAAATCCAAGACACAACATTGTACCAGCCACTGGGAAGAAAATGGACTCTAACTCAACCGAAACCAGGACAATCAGTTTGCATATGAAGGAAAGCAATTTATTCTTCTAGACTATTCTGGTTTACCGAGCCCATTGAACTGGAATGCTGCCCCTGTCTAAAACAAAGCTTTCTAAATAGGTGAAGGCATCCATAAATCCAGCAGCCACGAGTGTTTGACCAGGTTCATCCAATACTTCAAAGAGATCTTTGTAGTCCTACTGCGCATTCCCAGACTGCTTTTCTGCAGTAACACTGTTCTGATTGCAGACTGAGAAAGTCCGGCTTTCCTGTTCACTTGCTTCCAGAGGTAGGAGACCCTGGCAGCATTGCAGGCAGTACAGGCTGTGCATGGCATGGGATACCCAAAGGAGCAAAAGTTGGAATTGCTCTGGGAGATTTCCAGTGCTCTGTTTACTCCTGTCTGACCGAGAGGACTGATGCAGGTATGATCACCTCTGTCTCTTACTTGGTTTTCTCATTGCCCTGCTTGAGGGTAGCCTCATAAAGCATTGATTTAATTTTATTTCTTTGGTGTTTTAGTTCTTAACATCAGTACCTCTGCTCAGCTGACCATCTCAATGCCCCTGGGTTTCCAGCCTTCAGAGACACCAGACCCTTCCTCAGCTGTCAGTTATTTTCCCTACTTCAATGGTGACTACTTGGCAGTGGCAGCATCCCTTAACGGTGGCAATGTGCTGGCAACATTTGTGGACATGGTGGCACGGTGGACAGAAGAGCTAGGTAAGCTATTTCAGTGATAGCGTAAACTTAAAATTGAGGCTGATCAGCAAGGTAGAAGGAAGCTAAGGCAAAAGAACAAGCCTAGAGCTGTTCTGTTGTGTCACATAAGGAACAAGGATGTAACTTGGTCACGCTTCCAGATCTCTGTAATTTCCTGCTGAAGCTTGTGAACATGCTGCAACAGTCACGCTTGGACTACACATTCACGTTGCTTCTAGGTTTTGGATTTTCTTTTGTTTCAAGGACACAACAGAAATCTTTTGCAAGTTGTTTTGCAAAAGGAAAGGTCAGCAAACTTCAGGAGACCCTCTTAATTTTGTATGACTGCAGTCCAGAAGAGTCCCTTGAGTAGATCAATTGCTTTTTGCTGTGTATTTTGCTGCAAAATACACAGCACTCTGAATCTTAAGACTCAAACTCATGTAGTATCTTCTAATACTTTAAACATGGTTTTCACAGGGTTTTTTTATAGTATCTTGGGTTTTTCAATACAGAAATAAGCTCTGAAATGGTTCTTTCAGTGAGTACTTGAAGCAGACTTGGCCTTCATGTGTAATCCAGCCACTCAAGCTGAACTCTGCCATTAGTACCTTGAAGATGTTGGTTGGTGTAAGCACAGCATAGGCAAAGAGGAATAGCTGTATCAGGAAGGGCAGCTTCTGTAATCAGAGAGAGATTTCTGGTGTCAGATTCTAGATAAAACAGGATGACAGAACTGTGGTTCATAATCCTAGAAAAACAATTACCTTTAGGACACACCACAAGATAAATAATATTTTGCTGAATAGCTAGATCAGCCTCCATTTTAAGTCCTCTCATGTAAGATACACTAGACCCTTGCAGATTAATAACATGATGTTTCCCATCTGCAGGACTTCAGGTTCAGGAGTCTGCCATTTACACAAAGATAATCAAGGCAGCCTTGGCCCAACACGACATCAAACTTTCAGTCCACCCAACCATATTTGGAGAGAGACATGTTCCTGAGCAGCTGGCTTCGGTGACCAATATTGCTGTCTCTGACCTCTCCCTGGGTCATGTAACCAGAGCTCTGTGCCGTGGCATCGTTGAAAACCTTTGTTCCATGTTACCTGTGCAGTGCCTGATAGAGACGGGAGTGAGGAGGATTCTGGGGAGTGGAAGTGCCCTTGCAAGGAATGAGGTGTTGAGGCAAGAAGTGGAAAGGATTTTTCCATTCCCTGTGGTTTATGGGAAGGATGTTGATGCTGCTGTGGGGGCTGCCATGGTGATGTTCCACAGAAAATAAAAAGTAATTGTTTGGAGTGGCCTGAGATGCAGTTGGGGTTTTTTTTTTCCTGGCTGTGCATACAGTGTTTGCTTTTACTTCCTTCGCTGTTTCTGGAGTTGCGTTCAACATGCCATCTCACTCATTACAGCGGGGAAACAAAAGCTCTCAATGTCCTCTTCTGCTTCTGGGCGTGCACATTTCATTGCTCTGTCATTCCCATTTGTGAAATGAAGAGTAATTATCACATTAAATTAAACTGACTGACTAGGAAAGCTCCATTAACTTTCTACATAGTTCATGCGAGGCTCATTTTCCTGGTAGGAAATACGTGTAGAAGGACAAGGAGAGATGAGTAAACTTAGTTTGATGCTTTCCTTAGAGACTTCTCGTCCTTAAGCTCTCTCACAAATCTAGGCAGCAGACCAGGATTCCAGCCTGGCTTGGGAAGGTCTGTGTCTCTCGCACAGAATGACTTCCAGTTTTCATGTGTGGCTTGAGTGTTAACAAAATAATCCAAATAAAACATGTCCCTGCAGCCTGGCTGCCCACCAGCTTTACATGGGCCAGTGCAGAGCACCAGTGGCCCATCTAGAGCCAGCAGTGAGGAGAGCAAGATCCTCCACACCACACTCCCCAGCTCACTCTCTTGGTTGGTTGCCACATTCCCAGCCAAGAGGACAAAGGGCTTGGTCTCTAGTATTGCTCCTACACCTAGGTGGGAAGAAAGGTGTAGCCTGGCTGGTGCTGTCACCCTGCAGCAGCCCCTAGGATACCCTGGAGCAGCACGGTCTCCTCATTACCAGTTACTAGAGGGAGGAAAACAGCTCCTGAGACCTGAACAAAACCAATCACAAAACTAGAGAGTTTAATGAAGTTTGCAATAGTGTTTCCAGCCAGTTTCCCATCTCGACAGTCACATAACAAACCAAGGCAATGATGGTTTTTAGTTGACTGAACAGTTCTCATGTTCATTGTTGACATTCAACAGAGGCTCTCAGCATTGCTGCTCTGAGGCCTCTTGATCGTCTTGATGTTTTTAAGGTTTGTGTCATGCAAAGTGACCTGCAAATAGGGAGAATGGGATTCAGAGCATTCAGCTTTCACCACAGCAGCACAGTTCAGCCTGGCCACCGGCTTCAGCCCCTGCTGCCATTGCAGGCAAGGGTTTTCCTTCAGCTGGGCTTTGCAGAAGCTGCGGCAAAGACATCAGGAAGAAGTTATTTATGGAGAGAGTGGTCAGGCACTGGAATGGGCTTCCCGGGGTGATGGTTGAGTCACCATCCCTGGATGTGTTTAAAAGTCTCTTAAGTGTAGTGGGGGATCTGGTTTAGAGGTGAACTTGTAGAGAAGGATTGATGATTGGACTTGATGATCCCAAGGGTCTTTTTCAACCTGAATGATTCCATGATTCTATGAAGGTTTGTTTCTGTAGCTGTCCAGGTGGTGCAGGAGACTAAGGTCAAAGGCATGGCTAGCCTGTGACTGGAGATGCTGGCCATACGGGGCTTATACCTGAGTGGAAAAGACATTTATAGAGTGGGAGGTAACTTTTCCATATTTGACATATGTAATCATATTGTGTTTGGTTTTTTGGGTGGTAAAGTGGGTCAGGGCCTCTCTGAAATGGCCAGAACTTGTGATAAGCTGGAGGAGCTGACAAACCCAGTGTTAGAGCAAGCCAGTTCTCATGCCTTCCAGCTTTGATTTACCTTTTAGCCCCAAATGCAATTGTGACTTTCTTTTAGGTTCTGTTAGCAAAGCCAAGACTATCTCTGACCTGCAGGTCAGCTTTGGATGTATCTTTATGACCTCTAGAGGATCTGCTGGTGGTGTTCCATCACAAAAAGAAGACCTCAAAAGGGACCATCAAGAAGCTGGAGACTGAATAAGAGACACCCTCCTCTGATACATGTTGTTTTGTTACTGAGCTTTGAAAATGGTGAAGCAGTGAATCGTAGTGTTGAATGAGATCCTCTGCGCAGCAAAGCTCCAGCTAAGGACCTGTCTTACTGGTAATCAATACTTATGCATTAATAGATAAGCATTTTATTTCTTTTTAACACCATGCTGTAGGGTGTTTAAGTAGTGTAATTCAATAGGCAAATTTATTGTTCTCTATAACATAGGTAGCTGGCAAGAGTAGAAAGTCAGATAACTTCATTGAATATTTTCATAATCTATTTTAAAATCTCAGCAGCTAGAAGTTTGGAGGTTATTTGTAGCCTAACAACTCAGCCTGTTGGAAGAATTCTTTCTCTAGACTGGTTTTTGGTCTTATGTAAATGGTATATTTAGCAATACATTACACAGTTTGCTATTTTTTTAAGGCTGTTATATCAGGCTTGGATTAGATAAGAATATTTTGTTTTTCCTAATGACAGTACTACTTAAAAATTTGTCTGCTACAAATAGATATTATTTAAATAAAACATAATAGGAGCATGGAATGATGGAATGGCCTTAGGACTTTCTGTCATTGCTTTTCCCTCAACTCTGTTCAGTATCACAGTACATTAGTGATTGGAAGGAACTGCAAAAGATCATCCAGTCCAATCCCCCTGCCACAGCAGGATCACTTAGACCAAGTTGCACAGGAACATGTCCAGGTGGGTTTTAAAGGCTCCAGAGAAGGAGACTCCACAACCCCCCTGGGGAGCCTGTTCCAGGGCTCTGTCACCCTCACTGGGAAGAAGTTCCTTCTCAGACTGATGTGGAACCTCCTCCGTTCCAGCTAACACTCATTGCCCCTCATCCTATTGCTAGATGCCACTCAGCAGAGCCTGGCTCCATCCTCCTGACACCCACCTTTCTCATATTTACAAACATTAATGAGGTCACCCCTCAGTCTCCTTTTTTCCAAGCTAGAGAGATGCAGCTCCCTCAGCCTTTCCTCATAAGGGAGGTGTCCTACTCTCTTCATCATCTTTGTGACTCTGCACTGAACTCTCCAGAGTTCCATGTCCTTCTGGAACTGAGGGGCCACTATCAGCTTGTCTTTGAAATGTTTGGTAGGGGTTTAGAGCAGCTGTCCCAGAGAGATGTCCTGAAAGATGACTGGTGTCACAGAAGGGCCTTGGCATATTTTACAAAATTCTGCAAATTGAAATTACTCTGAAATAATTATTGTTTGGTGATTTGGGATTGGTTGTTGGTTTTTTTTTTGTAAGCTTGAGTGTATTTACGAAGAGGAAATCTAGAGTATCCATTACTAAATGCAATTAAAGGCAGGGGCAAAAACAACAGGACTTACTGCAATTCTTGTAAAGAGCTTTGCTAAACTCCTGGGAATAGAAGCCAATGATGCTTCTGGTTCCAGAATTGTTCTTAATGATATTATCACTCAATTCTCTGTTCTTCTGATGAACTTCCTTTGATCCTAAAAATCATCAGCCACGTCATCATCATCAACACTTCTGCAGACCAGTGAAGCGGAGAAGCAAACTCTGAGGGCTTTTCAGTCCAGGCGCCTTGAAGGAGGAATATCTGGCACCAAATTCCTATAGATCAGAGGGTGGTTACTGCGACTGGAGTGTTTTGTGGAAGACAGGATTGTTTGCAGTATTTGTAAGTTCTGCATGTTTATTTGAATAGCGTGGCTGTGACTTACTTGTAAACTCTGTTATCAGTTGTGATGTGGTTAGACATGCTGTCAAAGGTATTTCCGTATCTCATCTATCACATCCAGGGTACATAGGATTCAAAGAGTTCCTGTAGGTTATGCATTCTCAAAGACAGATAATGTTTCTGTTTTGTCTTTTAAAAACCCTTCCACAGAATTTTACAAGGTTATTTCCCTTGTACATTTGTCCTCATGAGGAAATGCAGCTTTGTCTTCATTATCAAAGATGTTAGCAAGAGGATTTAGAAATAAAAGCACATGTAATGGCTAGACTAGGTTTAAGCAAATTACCAGGGAGACAGGATTGAGTCTGTTCTGTGGATTTTTGACATATTTAGGGATATTTCCATTCATATCATTTATAGAACAGTTAAATCAGTGTTGTTACATTATCCTTTCAGAGTGATTCTAAGGGCACAAAGAACTTGAAATGTGAGCTCAGAAGACACTGCTGTCACTGCTGTCACAACAGAGTTAAACTGCTGTCACTAGTAGTTTGTGTCCATACTACACCGTCTCACTTCCCTTAGTCCTAAATGTGCAAGGTTGAAAAGTGATGGTTTTCTTGATGGATATATTGTACAGAAAATGCAAAAGCCTGACAAAAGCTTCTTTCCTGTCCTACTTGCACAGGAAAATATAAGTGACCCCTAACATAAACGTTATATAAAACTGAAAATCTAGCTTCAGTGTACAGTGTAGGTTTGTAGACAAATTCTACGAGTACTTTTGTGAGGAGAAACTCTGTAGTGTGTTCATGAGATTGTTTTCACACTGAATGTGGAGAGAAGGTTACTGACCACTCTAATTTGTTCTGTAAGTGAAGCCTTTTTGAAGATTTTGTAACGTTCCAGTGCTTGTAGCTGTAAGATTTCCAAGCAATCTAGGATTTCAGGGTGTGGTTTTAAGGCTTGTGAGCTCTCTCTAAAGCCAGCAGTTCAAATAACAATGCATTCCTGTCTCAGCTGCTGGAGTACCAGAATATTCTGCATTCAGGGGCATGAAGATCAACATTTTTCTGAATAGAACAGTTTAGTAAGGAAAAAACTCCACCCCTCCAAAAAAACCCCAACCCGCTCTACTTTGAGTGTAATGTATTTATCTTCTTTGTGGTCATAAATGAGACAAGAACAGATTTGTGGTCTTACTTTCTGGTCTTTTCTTTGTGTTTCTGTGCCTCCTGTTTGAGGTGACTTATCTCTCACAAATCATACGCCCTAGTTTTCTTCTAGTGCTGCTGTAACTCTGGTAAAGCCACTGTGATAATTTCCTTGCATGCAGGAAGCCCTCTGTGCTCAGCATCACTGATCTAGATAATGGCTGTGGCATGAGTGGGCTTGTTTCACATGCCTGCTATCATCCTGCGAGTACACCGTGGCCCAGACCGGTCAGAACATGTGTCCCTCTCACTTCTGGGATGAGAGCAATCAATTCATTCCTTGCTGTGTTTCCGGAGAGTCATTGTAGGCAAAAGGGGCCTCATGGCCTTGTAAAGTGCTGACATCACAGAATTACATTAGGGATGGGAAGGGACCTTGAAAGATCTTCTAGTCCTGTCCCCCCACCACAGCAGGACCACCTAGATCCAGTCGCACAGGAACATATCCAGGTAGGTTTGAAATGTATCCAGAGAAGGAGCCTCCACAACCTCCCTGGGCAGCCCATTCCAGTGCTTTGTCATTCTCACCAGGAAGAAGTTCCTTTTCATGTTTGTGTTGAACCTCCTGTATTCCAACTTACACCCATTGTTGCTTGTCCTATCATTAAATGCCACTGAGCAGAGCCTGGCTCCATCCTCCTGACACCCACCTTTCACATATTTATAAACATTAATGGGGTCACCCCTCAGTCTCCTTTAGGCTGAAGAGACCCAGCTCCCTCAGTCTTTCCTCATAAGGTGTTTGTGTCGTTCCTCACAGACTGCCTGCTCATCATGTCCTCCATTCTTGAGAAGATGAAGAAATTTGGCAGTTCTGACATGGAGGAATCTGAAGTGACAGATGAACACACGGATGGAGAGGACTCTGCTCTGGAAATGCCTGACAGCCTCCAGGGTACAGCCAGCACCAAGGTGCAGCCACCCAAAAGCAATATCTTTGCAAGACGTGGGCGGTTTGTGATGGGGGATAGTGACAAGGACATGGCTCCCATGGACTCCTTTTACCAGATGGATCAGCTGATGGCACCTTCTGTCATCAAATTTCATGCCAATTTGGAGAGGGGGAAACTTCACAAGTAAGTTTGCCTTGTAAGATTTGGTTGCAGGAACATTTTGACAGCCGCAGACTGTGTTTCTTAGAGTATTGCAGCTGAAAATGACAACAGCTCTTGTATCTTGGCATCTCCTTTTGCCCAAGATGAGCAGTAGTCCTTAACTCACTTGCTTGAGACTCCTCAGTGACTAGACATCCCTCAGAACAAGAACACGGATTGCCTGGCTCCGCAGCCTGCAGTCAGACTGCCAAACTTCAGTGCCTCTTTTAGGTCTTGTTCTCAGTTTTTCTTTGTATCTCAACAGACACATAATTTTATCAGGACAGTTGCTTGCAGACTTTGTTGATCTCATAGACTTTGCAGATCCATCTGTATTAATCTGTAGCACTTACTACTTCACACAAGCAAAGGAAAAGTACTGGAAGTTTATAAACTTTTGCTAAATATGTGACTTAAAGTAACTGAAATGTGCTCTTGTTAGGCTCCTCTCTACAGATTCCATCACAGGCTGCTCAGAAAAACCTTTCAAATTTTATGACCGCCGAAGGATCTTTGATGCTGTAGCCCAAGGCAACACAAGGGACCTGGATGACCTGCTACTCTACCTTAATAGAACCTTGAAGCATCTCACAGATGAGGAGTTCAAAGGTATCTTTTAGTGTCACATACTTTAAATTTCCCTCTTCTTCTTCCAGTTGGGCTAAGATGAAAACAAAACCCCTTAATTGTGTAAAGTATCTGCAGGGGGTCCTCTAATAGCCGGTACTTCCCTATTGATTGGGTAACCCATTGATTGAAAGGTTACAGGAACATTCTGAACAGTTGAAATTTTCTCTGAACCCCTCTCTGAATGAGTTTTTTTGTCTTTTGAAAAGAGCATTATTGATTCGTGCATGCCTGGGAGCAGATGGTAGCCTTGTACTTGTTTCTATGTAACTGCAATTTTTTGTGTTACACAGAGCCAGAAACTGGGAAGACCTGCTTATTGAAAGCCATGCTGAATCTACACGATGGGAAAAATGATACCATTCCCTTGCTGCTGGATATTGCAAGAAAAACTGGAACTCTGAAAGAGTTTGTTAATGCAGAATATACTGACAACTACTACAAGGGTAAGAGAAATGGCTGCTACAGTGAATAATCTTGGTGATAGGACTGAAGACAGGGTTAGGCAGGGCTCTCAAACAGATTCCTGCATGAGGCCTCATGCCTGAGGATGAATTGTGATGTCTGAAAGCTCTCAGTCTGCATTAAATGTTGAAGATTTCTGTCTCTGTAGGCCAGACTGCACTGCACATTGCCATTGAGAGAAGGAACATGTACTTGGTGAAGCTCTTGGTCCAGAATGGAGCAGATGTTCATGCAAGAGCCTGTGGGGAGTTCTTCAGGAAAATCAAAGGGAAACCTGGCTTTTATTTTGGTAGGTGTGAGCACAGTATGGGCTTTATTGATTGAATTATCCCAGCATTATCTGAAGTGCAAGCTGTTAAATAATCCTGTTTATGTGGGACCTAAGGCTCAGAAGTACCAGATGGGCTGTTCCACCACTAAGTCCAAATATTTACTCCCAAAGGCTGAGATTATAAAGAAACACAGTTGTTAGTTGATGGTGTTCAGTGTGAGCTTGGTATCTGCATCCCTTCATTTTCCAAGCACTTTATCCTTTGAAGGTGGTAACCTGCTAGCTATCCTTTCAGTGCTTTTTTTAAGCAGCATGTTTCTGTGATGCAGTTAAACCAAAGCAAATGTGATTCTAACAGCTGTCACAAGAATTGGTGCAGTATCAGGCAGAGAAATGCACCTCTTCTCCTCAGGGCAAAAGATGAAAACAACATGATCTTCTTTCTGTTTATGCCCATGTAGTGTCTGCCCACTCACTCCCATTGCTTTCCTGCAGGGGAGCTACCTTTGTCCTTGGCTGCCTGCACCAACCAGCTCTGCATTGTAAAATTCCTCCTTGAGAACCCCTACCAGGCAGCCAACATCACTGCTGAGGACTCCATGGGCAATATGGTCCTGCACACGCTGGTGGAGATTGCAGATAACACAAAGGATAATACCAAGTTTGTTACCAAGATGTACAATAACATACTGATCCTCGGTGCCAAAATCAATCCAATGGTGAAGCTAGAAGAACTCACCAACAAGAAAGGGCTGACTCCGTTGAAACTGGCAGCCAAAACAGGGAAGATAGGGGTAGGTGAGCAAATGTGTCTAACTCTTCCATTACTCTCTCAAATTACACACAGCACATGCAAAGTTTTTATGCAGGACAGATTTTATCGCTGCTTATTATTGAGACTTTTTAGCTAGGATGAGCTGATGCTGCAGTTTAACATCTCAAACTGCATGGTTCTGAAAGGCTACGGAAGTGTCTTTGCCCAGCTGGCGTGTACTAGTGGTATGTGTGGCAGCCCAAGTGGAAACAGAAAGTGGGTCTCTACCATCATCTGAATTACTAGAGGCTTTGTGTTTTGCATGGTTGATAGAATTCATCCTCTGGCAGTCCCTATTCAGAGTGACTCTGTGCTCAGAGATGTGTAACCTACATCTTCACTTTTCTCTTGGAGTGTTGAAACAGATAACGGCAAGCAGTCAGCAGTATTTGTATTTCTCATCTCCCAACATCCAGTGACCAGATTACAGAATCACAACATCTTTTTGATTGGAAGAGACCTTAAGATCATCAAGTCTATTTCACACTTTGGTCTCTGCAGTGCTCCAGTGGAGCTACAGAAGAGCTAGAAGTGTGTTAGCACTGAAATGTTGGTTGTATTGTTCTTTTGCAATTAGATTTTCGCTTACATCCTCAGACGAGAGATCAAAGATCCCGAGTGCAGACATTTGTCCAGGAAGTTCACTGAATGGGCGTATGGACCTGTCCACTCATCTCTTTATGACCTGTCCTGTATAGACACATGCGAGAGGAATTCAGTGCTTGAGATTATTGCCTACAGTAGTGAAACACCAGTGAGTATGCACCTCCTTGGCACTTTATTCACAGGCTGGGGGTCTGCTGAGGCTGAGCTGAATGCTCCACGCAGTGCATCTTCTGCCTCTTTCCTATAAAACAGCAATCTCCCCTCCTGAGCTTAAAGGAAACTAGAGCAAAACATCTGCTGAAGATTAACACAATTTGCTGTTTTTAAAGCCTAATCTATACAGGTCACATCAAGGTTCTCCTCTTTCTCCTTCTGCTTAGAACCGTCATGAGATGCTGCTGGTGGAACCCCTTAACAGGCTGCTGCAAGACAAGTGGGACCGGTTTGTCAAACACTTATTTTACTTCAATTTCTTTGTCTACACACTGCATATCATCATCCTCACCACAGCTGCCTACTACAGACCTACAGAGAAGAAAAAGGTAAGTTATTGCTGCCATGTATCGGGTGAGCCACATCCCAGTGCCTCCCATTTGAGTGTGTGCTCCTAACAGTAGAATTTTCCTCTTTCCTGAAGGTAGAAGGGAGGCTGTCACCCTGCTTGCTTCCCAGTCCTGCCTCCTTGCTGCAACACGTCCAGATCTGTTCCCTGAGAAATGTAGTTACTTTCAGCTGCAGGCAAGGCTGAGCAGGGCTTTCCTTCTCTGCAGTTCTGTGAAACTATCTATCTTCCTGTCTCTATACAGCCTCCCTTCTCATTTGGTTACACCACTGGAGAATATTTTCGAGCAACTGGAGAGATCCTGAGTGTACTGGGAGGTCTCTATTTTTTTTTCAGAGGGGTAAGATATTTAAAACTTCTCTTTTTTTGCTCTTTGAGTAAGTGTACGAGAGAGTAATTCGTTAGCTTTGGCTGCTGTAAGATAATCCATGTTTTAGTTAAGAGCTAACAGCTTTTTCCTTGGCCTGATTAGGATTTCTCAGGTTACTAATGAGCCCACAGGCTAAGATACAGTTTTATCCATTGTATAAAAAAAGATAATCTGTACAAATCAATTAGCATCCCAGCAATTAGCCTGGCCAAAGCTTCAGGATGAGGTAGTGCAAATAGCTAGGTCTCTACTAATGACTACCTGTCTTAGCTTAAAGTCCCCTGCTTCCCTGTGGCAACCAGTGGAGAATGTACAAGGTCATCAAACCAGTGACTCAATAGGTTGTTGTCTTCAAAAGAGGCACCTAATGTAAGAGAAAGGTGTTTCTGGGCAGTTCCTCCCTAGATCTTGTGCCACTGTTGGGTTGGGCCAACAGTGAGATGCTTTACAGGTGCCAGCTCCCTGCTGTAGTTATCAGTGCTTAGTTGATGCATTCATGTGAGGCACCTCATGTCTCCTTGGATGAAAACCTGGTTTTCATCTCCCTTTTTTTTTCCAGATACAATATTTTGTGCAGAGGCGCCCGTCGTTCAAGACACTGGTAGTTGACAGCTACAGCGAGGTCCTTTTGTAAGCTCCAATGTCTTTGATTGCATTTCAGCATGAAACAGATGAATGTGTGAGATCTGTAGCTTTGTCTGAAGCCACTTGTAATAGGTAGATGCTTTGCTATAATTTCTTGAGTTCTTACAAAATACTTGCCTGTGGGTCTGGATCAGTAAACTCCTCAGGAGATCATAGAATCATAGAATCATTAGAGATTGGAAGGGACCGCGAAAGATCACCCAGTCCAATCCCCCTGCCACAGCAGGATCGTCTAGACCAAGTCACACAGGAAGAGTCTAGATGTGCAGAAATCCTCCCATTCCTAAAGGCAGCTTTGCCTCTTCATAATTTGGGCCAGCTGGAGTGCAGCTAAACAGGGTAATTTTATGAGTCTGTGGGAAGAGCAGGAGTGCTGAAGAACTTAATGTTTTCAAGGACTTTTCTTCCCTTCAGTCACAAGGAAGAGTAGAGATGAGGCTACAGGAGTTTGCAAGAGGATCTGTGGGATTTGAGAAGGGAAAGAATGAAGGGAAGAGAGGAAGTCAAGGCCAAGGTTCTTTTGTGTTTGGGGAATCTGCTGTATTATACCTCATCAGGCTTTTGTTTCCACAGCCTATGGCCAGCTCAGTGCTCTGCATTCAGACTGTGCTTGTCTTTCAGCTTTGTTCACTCCTTGCTCCTCCTGAGCTCTGTGGTGCTGTACTTCTGTGGCCAGGAACTGTATGTGGCTTCCATGGTCTTCTCCTTGGCGCTGGGCTGGGCTAACATGCTGTACTACACCCGTGGCTTCCAGCAGATGGGCATTTACTCTGTCATGATTGCCAAGGTCAGTCCAGTGAGCAGGTGGTGAGGCCAGCACAGTGCTTAGATCAGGACACTGCTGCCAGCAGCTTCATTTCCAGGAGAAAAGTTGTCATTTCTACCTGCATATGATGCTGCTGGGAGATGTTGTGTCACTGTACTCGAGCTGAGCGTTCTTTTCTGACTGAAATAACACAATTGAAGTTATGCAGAAAATCCTCCTGTTCCTTATCCATACATTTATAGCAGTCTTGTAGTAGCAGTAGTAGCAGTAGTAGTAGTAGTAGTAGCAAGTAGTATTAGCTGCCTTGCTTCAAAGTAACTGCAGTTGGATAAGTGTGGATGAAAGTAGAGTGAGACCAGTGCAGAGTGCTCCGGTGTGAAATGGTGGAGTGTTCTACCAGCATCAAATTTCTTAACAGAGCAATTAGCTCAGAGGCTGTAGCAGCTAATAAACCTCTCTAGAGGGTGTAGAGTTCTAGCCCAAAAGTGGAAGATAGATGCAACTGTCTCAATGTGGTTTGTACTCGCAAAGATTAAACTGTTTGACATGCGTGTGCTTTGCATGTGTGTGTAAGTTGCTGCATGAGTAACAAAGATGTTTTCTGTATGGAAGTGAATTAGCTCAGCAGGATAAACCCAATTTAATGTGTGAACAGGCAGTTCACAGCAAATGTCTTCTTGGTCTGAAGCAGTATTGTCTACCAGTTGTTGTTGCAGTTTAGATTCAAGGTATAGCACTACAAAAATCTTCTGTTTCCATGTTACAGATGATCCTTAGAGATTTATGTCGCTTCATGTTTGTCTATCTAGTATTCCTCTTGGGATTTTCTACAGGTAATTGTTATACTTGGAGTTACTTTTATTACCTTAAAGAATCTCAAAAAGTTCTATTTTCAAGTGGCTTAGACTTTCTGTTTCCAAAGAAAACTAACAAGTTAATCTCATTACAAAAAAAAAAAATCTCATCAGAAATAACAAAAAAGATGTATTTATTTCATACAGTTTTTAATCCCTCTTTCTCAAACTGCTTTGCAAAGCTGAATGGAAACGTGGCCATCCTGTTCTACGTAGATAAAACTGGGACCTTTTCTGAGAGAGTGTCAGTTATGGGGAATATTTTACAAAGCAGGTTCTCTGGGACAGTATACCAGAGGATAATGTGTCTTACCTTGATGCTCTTTTCCATTGCTTGCATTGGATTTATTATCTCAGATTGTATTTTCATCTTGTGTATGTGATTCCTGTTTTGCAACAGCTGTGGTGACTTTAATTGAAGATGATAATGAGGGGCAAGACACAAATAGCTCTGAATATGCCCGATGCTGCCATGCGAGACGAGCCCGCACGTCCTACAATAGTCTGTATTATACCTGCTTGGAGCTTTTCAAGTTCACTATTGGGATGGGTGACCTGGAGTTCACAGAGAACTACAGGTTCAAGTCTGTGTTTGTCATCCTTTTGGTTCTCTATGTCATCCTTACATACATTCTCCTGCTCAACATGCTTATTGCGCTGATGGGGGAAACGGTGAGCAAAATTGCACAGGAGAGCAAGAGCATCTGGAAACTCCAGGTACATTGGTTCTGTGGGGCTGCTATCCAAAACAGAGGGTGTGGGGAACCGTTCAGAGATGAACTTTGGGAACCGGCATGTTTTTAAATAACAGGGCACATCTTCCTTCTGATTCCCCAGCACAGTTCCTAAAAGAGGTATTGCGGTTCCTGTTCCATGCATATTTGATGTTTTGCCTGAGCAGATGTTCCCAGTGTTCCACAGATGTTCAGAATAACTTTTGTAGTGAAACAGAATTATTTGGGCTTCTGATGATTGAAAATCCTGATCGGACTATGAAGAAAGGGATGATGCAAAGGGGAAGAATGTGACTTGTGACAAAAGCTCAAGGTTTTTAAAAGCAGAATTCAGGATTTGCATGACATTGAAACAGCAGCTCTTGGTCTTTTTATTTTTACTTGGTAGAGAGCCATCACGATCCTGGATATTGAAAACAGCTACTTGAACTGTTTGAGGCAGTCATTCCGGTCTGGGAAGAAAGTCTTGGTGGGGATCACACCTGATGGCCAAGATGATTACAGATGGTGCTTTAGGTAACCTGTTTATCTGTTAAATGAACAGTCTTTTGGAGACAAACAACAGTAAGGTATCTGATGATGGGGAGCAGAACTTTCCCCTGGAAGGCTCTGACAAGTAATACACTAATACTGCCTACAGCAGCTGGTTTAGTCTGTCTTCTGGGTCACACCAGGGGTTACTAGGTGGCAGTTCGTCACACAAAGTCATCCTGGAGTTGTCTGGTGATCCTTAGAATAGAATGTTGGTTTTGTTGTTCTCTCCCCAGGGTTGATGAAGTGAACTGGTCCACGTGGAATACCAATCTGGGCATAATCAACGAAGACCCTGGGTACTCTGGGGACCTCAGACAAAATCCCAGTTATTTTATTAAGCGTGGCAGAGGTAAGAGTTTCAGGGCCCTAAATCCTAGCATGGCCTACACACTGGTGATGGAAGCAGCATCAGTTGCTGCTTTCGTTAGAGAGCAGTCAGCCTCTGCATCTCACGGTGGTGGCAGTAGCAAAGTTAATGGCATTTGGAGTCTGCACAAAATGTAACGGATTAAGTGGGCTCATGATTCACACACCAGTTGTACTCTCTGAAGTGGAAGCCCCATGGAGTCACCATTCCGACTAAATTTTACAAGACAAGCAGTAATGTGTAAATCCTGAGGAGTTGAGACAATGTATGGTGGCAGCCAGATAGCCAGGAAGCTACTTTGGAGGTCCCATACCCTATAGTTTAGGGCTCAGCATCCAGCACAGAAGTATTTAACTTATGACCAGTGTCTGCTGTGCTTGCCAGCTGAAATATGGAAGACTTATGAGGCAGTACGGGGAAGAAAACCACAAAGTCCTTTCTTCCTGCTTCTTTCTTCTTCTTTCATCAGCTTCCTGTTTAAACCACTTCTGTTTCTGTGGAGGGGAAATAATTAACCGTTCCTTTCCTTTTTAGTTTCAGGGAGAAACTGGAAAACGTTGGTGCCACTTTTAAGAGATGGAAGCAGGAGAGAAGAAAGTCACAAACTGCCAGAAGAAGTCAAATTAAAACCTATTTTGGAACCTTATTATGGTGATCCAGAAGATTCTGAGCCATTGAAGGAGCCACTTCCAAAGTCAGTCTAATTTTACTTTTAAGAAGGTTACTTCTAGTTGCTTATGTTGGTCCTCAGAAGCAGGGTAATTAGACCACTTCGTTCATAAGAACAGGCATTTTGGGGAAAAGAAACCCAGTCAGACACCTTAGGAAATGATCCCTTATGTGTGCTAAATAAACTACTTGTTGTTTAAGCTTGTGTCTTCATGGTTATTTTTAATATAAATCTGCAAGAAACTGTCTGTACTGCCTGGTTTCTGTTTACTTGGCTAGGTATTTGCATCTAGGTTGTCTCATAAAGTGTTAGAAACAGTTCTCATAGCTGGTTGGTTTTGTTTTCTTCTAGAAATAAATACCTTGAGAAATCCCCACACTTTGGAGGTGAGTGAGGCGTGTAAGGTGCCCTTCTTAACGTAGATTTTTTTCCACAATCTTCATCCATTTCACAGAATCACAGAACTTTAGGGATTGGAAGGGAGCTCGAAAGATCATCTAGTCCAAGGCCCCATTTCTTTTACTCTCTGGAAGTGCTATCGTGCGTTTCTGAGACGTGAGCTGACGTTGGCATCACTGGCTAGCGGGAGCTTTGCTGAGTTTTGCAGGTGTGTGCAGGTGGGCACTGACGGTGGATATTCTGCTGGTAATATGAAAATAATATAATACAGACAAATTCTAATCAACACCCTGAACATAGAGCATTTCCTACCTTCTGTCTGCTTTTAGATTCTCTTTTAAGAAGAATTGTAGCGTGCAGCTGCAGGCTCTGGTTTTATGGCTTCGCAGCTACAAAAACCAACCAGCTGAAGTGCTATGAAACTAGAGAAAGACTCAGCAGTGAGAGGAGCCCAGAAATACATTCCTGGGAGGAAAGTTTCTTGGAAAGCAGATAAATAAACGGGGACACAGGGAAAGAATACAAAACAGTGAACTATCTCGAGATGTTGTTATTCTTTTCTCATAACACAAGAACAAATATACTCTGTGAAATTTTAAAGGTTGAATAGTCAAACTCAATGAAATAAGTGTTTCTCTTGCACTGTCTGAGCAAACTCCAGAATTCACAGTTATTGTTACTGAAGCTAAAAGCTTAACCAGATCCCAAATTTGACATTTATTTAGATAACAGATGAACTTTGCACAAAGTAAGAGATAGCGGTTATAGAGAATATATGTTCCAAAGGTCAGATGTATAATAATGAACAACAATAATAGTCTTAAAATCAGAAAAGTTTTTGTTCTTGACTTTGACAGCAACAACAGGAGGAAAGAAATCTGATGCTGCAAATCCATCAGGAAAAATATCTGAGAGAGAAAATAGACAGATGTTCAGAAACTACAGATAGGAGCCCTGGAAAGAAAGGAAAGAATAGGAGAAACTTCGGCATCCTCTTGAAAGGTGACAGAAAGGAACTAAGGATAAGAAAATGTGTCTGTAGACAACTGGCCCCATATTTCAGTGCTGGATCCTAGGCAGCCACACTGGGCAAGAAAAGGTAAATGTGTTACCTTCTTTCCTTGTTACCTTTCACTAAAACCCTCGGGCTCAAGAGCCTTTAATGTGCAAATGCAGCGTTGGCATACAAGTATCCTTAAGCCAACAAGGTTTTTAACCAGAGATTTTGGGTTGAGCACGTTTGAAGTTCATCCTGGCTAAAGCACTTCTGTGAAATGGGGCCAGAGAACACAGCCTTCTGCAGGGAAAGCCCATCATGCTTAGGCTGTGATGCATCCAGAGCCTGTGGTCGGAGAGCGTTCATACAGAGCACTGAAGCTTCATGCTGGAGGGGTCAGCTGCAAATTATTGGGAAAACTGGAAATCAAAGGCGCAGAAAATTGAGCTGGTCTTTGAAGAATAATTGTCATCAATACCTCCTATAATTGTTTTGCGTTTAATAAGATACTGAAACATTCACTGTTCTTAAAGAGAAGCAATTAGTATATTTACATACTGGCTGCCCTTCACTGTTAGACAAAGTCATGGGTTGTTTGATGTCAGTTCTTCTGCTTGGGTTAGGTGTTCTCACAGTGCTCCTTTCTCTCAGGGTGCTGCAGCAATCTGTGTCCAAAAAACCCAAGCATCCAGCTGCTTTATTTGAAATAGTAGCACCATCTAGAGGACTAGTAATTCTTGTCTCTTTTGTTAACATCATTCGGGACAAACGATTTGATTTCTGTCGAGTTTGTAGGGTACAACTGGAGAAACTTGCCAAAAGGTTTGAAAGAACTGCTTGAAAAAAGTCAGAATTGAAATCCAACAAGCTTTGCCTCTGGTGTCAGGGAAACCACAAACGGTGTTTAAAGTAGGTGTGTTCCATTCCAGACCATTACAAAGGTGCATCTAAACACTTGGTAGCAGACTCTACAGGTTCCACTGAAGACTTCATTATGCTCCACACTGAACATGGCAAGAGACAGTCCACATGTAAAACAAGTAATTAGACAAGACAGGCTGAGACAGTGAAATAATTTAACACTGTTAAGAATAAGTCTAGAAGAGGGCCTGACACTAGCTGATTTCTCCAAACCTTTACATGCCAGGGCAAATCTGCACTTGAAAGCACCACAGGATCATGATGTAGCTGGAAGGCATTAATGAAATTTCTGTATTTCCTGTGTGGGATCTATTTCTCATAATTATCAGCCTGCGTAGAGATCTCACCCATTGCTTAAATTCCACCTTGATGTACTTCAAGTGCCTACACAGAAGGACTGATCAGCTGCCCTGGGTCACCTGAGCAGAACACAGACCAAAGGGCCTTCCAGTCCCTTCTGTTCCAACAAGACTACAAAGACTGCAGGGGGCTGCTTAATAAAGAACTGAAATGCTAGAATTCAGCATGAATACCTACATCATCATTTTGCTGTGGCTGAAAACATAAATGCCCTGTATTTGTGGGATAGGGTGGTGCTGGAGGGTTCTATGGTTGTGTTTTTTAAATCCCTTGATCTTCTCTGGGAAGCAAACCAGTTTTGATTCCATTTTTGTAGAGTGAGTTATTACTACCCTCTCCAGTTCCAGCCGTATCATCACTTGTGCACTGCAACAGGCAGAAATTTGCTTCCTGCAGATGGGAAGGTATAGTTTGGCAGTTACTCTGACCCAGTGTCACCCCACATTTATTCAGACTCAGCTGATCAGGGCTCTGATTGCCACAGTTTACTTCCCTCATCTCCATCTTCATTCCACCGAGGTGCCTGGAATCACCTTTGGAAATGAAGGTGCGTCTGTTCAGGCAGGCTGGGTGGGATGCCCAGCAGGGACTCAGCAGTTCTGAAGGGACAGAGAGACTCCTTCTTAGGTGGAAGGCTTCGACTCACCCTCAGGGAAGAGAGGTGGCTTGTCAGGATGGATTTGTGTTTTATAAGTAACTATTCTAGGACTAGCACTTTCCTGTTCCTACTGCTAGACACCACCACGGGCTTTGCAATACATCATCTTTACTTCAGTTGTTGTGTAGATGTTCTGCTCACCCTGGCAGATGTATTTTGCAGAATCCATGTCTTGAGCACTTGGGGAGTTGTATAGTTTGAAGTTTGCAGAATTATTTCATGCTGAACATGGTTCGAAACAGCACGTGGCTCCCACGCTGTCCCCTCGCAGTCGCTGGTCACATTAATTTGTGTCCATGTTAAGTGCTTTATATGAGGTGATCAGGTTCGACAGCTGTTGGACCGCTGTCTGTACCCACCAGCTCCCAACAATCACACGAGCACAAAAGCAAAAGAGCTGAAGGGTGTTGAAGCACCCGTCTCGTGTCTGTGGGTGACGACCGTTGTGAGCGGTGACTGCAGAACTGTGTGGGATGGGCGATGGCTGGATGGGATGTGAGCTGGACCAAGGTGAGTTTCACCAGGAGTTGAAAATGGGCTGATGAATGCGTGGAAAATCAAAAATGTGATGTCAGTAATTCACAGCATTGCCAAACCTGAGATGCAACTTGTCAGCCGTGTAAACTGGACTGTTGGGTCTTCCAAACGCCAACAGTATCTGAATTAGTTGAAAAAAATGTGTGTGCTGCCTGAAAACCTTGGAGCCTCTCAGCCTGCTGTGTGTTTGCTCACTGTGCCCTGGGCAGCACTGAAAACGGAGTCTGAACAGCTCTTGTCCTAAAGAAACTTTAATGTTAACCCCTTCTCGGGCAGCACATTGGGAATTTCCAGTGGGGTCCACGGAAGATGCCAGGGCCCACAAGAGGGCCCCCATGCCATGTGCAGGGCTGCTGTCTGGTCCCTCCAGGGTACCCCATAACTGACTTACCCCTGGAAAGCCCCTCTCCCTCTGATGCCACTGTCTTGCTTTGCTGACTCAGATCAGATTAATTATGCAGAATAATATTTATCTTTGCCAAATGCCAGCAAATCCTGACCCTCTGCAGCATCTGTATCACACTCGCACATTACTCAGTCAGGCATCTTGGTTGGACTCCTCAAACATCCACGAAGCATGTGCCTAGCACTACTGCTGGAGTACAAAGCCAAACCCATAGCCTTAAGGGAAACAGCTGCTGGACTCAGATTCTGATGATTGGACCTCCTCAACAGGAATTTTACAGTGTGTTTTTGAACAAACTCTTGTGGTAAATCTTCCAAACTCAAAAAGATGTTCAGAGCAACCCACTGTCTGCCAGCGTATGTTCTGGTGCAGCAGAGAAAATCCTCTTGCAGTGAAGTGTACTTCTTACCGGTGTTTCTTGCTCTATTACACAACAAGCACAGATTTCCTAGGGTCTGGGAGGATGAAGTCTTAACTGAGGCTACCAGACGTGGTGTAGACATCTCGGGTCTTGGTGTGGTTATAGGGCTTGGAGTGCTTTCCATCACCCACACTATGCAGACTGGAACAACTTCTGGCTCTGGAGTAGTTTCCACAGAAACACGGACTTAATTTCTCCTACATCAGACGCCACGCTGCACAAAGCACTCTAAACTACGTGATAGTAACTTGTTTCTCTGGGAAGGAGGAGAAATCAACCAAATCACCTCCCAGGACTTCTCTCTTTTGGGTGTGTTGGTGATGCTGTGGCAGAGCTACATCACTATTAGTAACACTTCCTGTTTCAGTGTGTAGGTAATGAGTGGACATGAGGAGACATGAACATTTACAGAATCACCGAGGTTTTAGCCTTCATCATCACCATCCAGAGTTACTTCTCGGTCGTTGTTATAATCAGCCTTTAAAATCAACGTTGTAGTCACCCAAATGTTGGTATGAAAACTTGTGTCACAAGGAATTGCCAGGTCAGCTGGCTGCTCCACAGTCAGCGAGAGCTACTCCCAGTTACAGGAACTGGAAGTGTCCTACTCACTGGGCCAGTAAGAGCAGTTTTAAGCCATGTATCTAATTCCAAGTCATTTGTTTCCATGCTGACAGAGTAGATTTAGCCCAGGCAGTTCCTCTTACTCCAAAGGAGAATGCGGATAATGATCCACACGCAGAAAAAGGATCCTGTTCTCAGTCTCTGTTAGCCAGAGGGGGAAAGCCAGAGTGTTTAACAGGCATAAAGAAAAGATACAAGGAAGAAGATGTCCCTCATTACCACAAAGAGAGAGAAGAGTGGAGTTCAGGGCTGGCAATAGGTAAAGGTTTTTCAGGAGAGTGATGGAAACAGCTAGGCACTAAGTAACGCAAAACCAAAGCAATGACAAAGAGAGGAGATGATTTGCATAATAAAAAAGGCTTTAATTGGATTAATGTGCTGAAATTGAAACAGGAAAATGTATCCTGAAATAATGATCTTTCTGTGGGGCACATATGTTGTGTGTTTGTCCAGATAGCTCCCTTTGGAAATGCTGGAAGTCTCAAACTTCAGCCCATGTAAGCCGATATATCCCATGCCAGCCAGACTGCAGCAGCGTGGGACCTGCAGCTTTTACCTCTCTTAATCTGGGGAACCAAAGTATCTGAGAGTTTATAGCAACTTGTAGATTTTCACCTTCAATTCTTCGTCAGTTATTTCCCAGAAAGGGCTTGACAAAAACTGGAAGAGGCTTACAGGGACTTAATGTTGTTATAGTTAGTGAGTGTAACTGTAGTTATAGTCTCATATGCTCCTACATTTGATGCAAAGTTTAGCTCTCAGTTTAAGACCTGATAGTGGGTGGATTTTTGCTCCACTCATTCTTTTTACAGGCCTAACCAGATCTTTGGAGGGGGAAAGAGAAAGAACCATTCCCTGGATTTAGATGGGTGAGACAGGTAAAAACCTTTTACTTTTAAAAACAGAGGTTTAACGTTTTTAAAATCAAATTAATTAAATACTAGTTCAACCTGAAATGTCTCTCACTTTAGGGTGCTCCACAACTTTGATGATCACCTCCACAGACCATTTCACTCAAACAGTGGCAGCAGACTTGAGAGAGGGGGGAAAAAAAGCAGCATAGAGGTGGGGCATGCTTCTTCACGGTGCATTCCTTGAGGTATTTTCATATTGCTTAATTCCCCCATGCTGCTAAGTTCTACCAGAACTGGAGATTCACTGAGCACACAAACTCACACTTGAAGTAGTTGGAGAACAGCCATGACCTAGCTGGGACTGTGAGACTCAGAACAGCCAAGCCAAGTTAATGCTTCGAAAGACCTCGGTGAAGTGTTAAGTGTTGTTTCACACAGGAGACTGGGCACCTTCCTGGAGGACTGCAAACTGAGAACCAGTAGAAGTTAAAAGTGCCCAAATCACAGTCTTAAAACCAGTTTTGCTGTTTTCCTCAAATAGAAACCTTGAAAGATTTCATATCCATGTGAGCCTCCCTCGCAGAGTGTCCACTGCCTGTGACCTCCAGCACCAGCAGACAGCACCAGGACACGGACAGGAAGCACCCTCCACTTCTAAGGAGTGATGGCTGGCAAAGGTCTTTGTAGCTTTGCACTTGCTTTTTGCCTCAGGAGTGGCAAAAGACATCAACAGTAGCACAGATGCTGGAAAGGACACAGGAGAAGAGTGACAGAATCATTCTTCCCATCAATTATCAGTATCTTGCACTTACTTAGTCCCCTGTAGCTTTGCCAGGGGAAGGGCTAAGTATGACCTGAAGTCAAATACTGATGCTGCTTCCATGAATTGATTTGTACTGCATTTAGAATCATAGAATCATTAGGGATTGGAAGGGACCTTGAAAAATCATCTAGTCCAATCCCCCTGCAACACCAGGATCACCTAGACCAAGTCACACAGGGACACATCCAGGCAGGTCTTAAATGTCTCCAGTGAAGGAGACTCCACAACCTCCCTGGGCAGCCTGTTCCAGTGTTTGTTTCACTGTTTAGGACTGAGCCCATCCCTGCACAGGGAAGTGGCCACAGGTGCAGGAACTGGATTCAGGTGGAAGAAAGGGCACTGCCAGGTGGGAAAGATTATAAAAAGGGAGGAAGGAGTGTTGGGAAGGAGGGTGGGAACTGTGATGTGGGATTGGGCTCATTTCTGCTCTTTTGTTGTCTCAGTGTATATATTAGAGCAGCCTCTATGAGCTCTAGCTGTGGTTCAGCAGGGCACTGTTGTGCTGGCTGCTACTCAAGTGTGGAATACAAATGTTTGTGTTCCCTAGCTTAGCTATAGAAAGGAGGATAGCAGCAGACACAGGCTGAGATGTATCTTGAGCAGTGTTGCTTATTGTGATAGGCAGGAGTCACAGGGCAAAGGCACTGGAGCTGAGAAAGCTGATTGAATTTGGTAGAGAAAATGGTGTTTAGAGATTAGGACATCATTTGGGTGCCTGGCCAGTGAGTACTTTTGTCAGTCCCAATGATAATGCACTTTCTTCAGTGCGCCAGGCTCACTTCTCTTTGTTTTTTTTTTGCTTGAGTACCTTTGTGACATAGTTGCAGGGAACATACTCGTGATAGAGGCTCCAGTAACTCTTCTCTGCCCTTTTGTGACTGGGACTGTTTGTTTGTGGCAGGAATCTCTGGTGAATAAACTCTCTAGCCATGTATGTAATGCAAGTGTGCATAGCAGTGTTGCTGAAGAGCTCAGCCTGGACTGTACCAACTGGTAAGTGATATCCCAGTATTTTCCTGGTATGATTTTCAGCAAGGCTGTTAGCTGATAGTCAAACACAGGCTAATTCATTTCTCTCTTGCTCAGCTGCTCAAAACAATCTCTTATCTCACAGTCTGTGACCAAAAGATTTGACTATTTGCAAGTGCTTTCCAGTTGTCTGGAGCCAGGCAAAGAGCTCTTCATACATAGCTTCATACATACATCCTGTGCAGCTTGATCTAGGTGATCCTGCTGTGGTCCAGAGATTGGACTAGATGATCTTTCCAGGTCTCCTCCAGTCCCTGATGTTCTGTGATAGCAGCCCCAGGTATGATTCTAGGAAAAGTTTAACTTTGGAGCAGTAAGGAGAATGCTATATCAGAGATAATGTCAGTAAAGCTGAGTAAATAAAGAGCAGTCAGGATTTTGCTGTTTTAATTCTGCAAGTCTCTGCATCTGAAATTGTTTGTTACTAGTTGCTTAGGCGATAGCACAGTGTGCATGTCCAAAAGTGTTGGCACAGTAAAAACATCTTGCTGATTTTCCAAGTTCCTTATTTTTCAGCCCTCAGAAACAGAAAATTATATATGGGATATCTTGTGGTTTCTCCCCACAACAGATCAACAACTCTTAGTCTTTTTCTACAGAAACAAGGAATTCAAATGTACTTTTTCCACTGTGAAAAGTCATGAAAGACTCTTGTGAATCAATTAAACACTGTGCTCAGGGGTATTGGGCTGCTATTGGTAGTTGGCAGGCAGAGGACTTTAATACTTAAGCTGTGGATTATTTTTAAGTAGCTTGGGGAATGAAATGTTGACAATAAGCAATTAAATCCTCACTGTTACCTGTTAAAATGTCTTTTTAGACAATGGCTTCCCCCCCGGTGACTCCCTGTCGGGGTTCTGAAAATCACAGAAATAAGTAAAAATCACAGAAGTCAGTAAGTCTGAGTGGCTTAGAATGCAGGTTTGACCGGGCTCATGTCACGTATGAGCAGAACAGAAAATGCAGCTCTGTCTCGCTGGTGTCAGATGGCTCGTCTCCAAATGCTCAATCTCTCCCATCTGGGATTTCCTTCATCTTGTTCACTTTAGTTTCTAGTAAGTCTAGCACTTGCTAGAAAAACAAAATCAAGAATGCCAGAAAGGGCTTCTGCTGCTTGTTCACACTGTGCAGGCTTCCCAGAGCTAATGCTTTCAAGTAAGGTTTCATAGGAGACCTGTGCCTAGATATTAATGTTCCTGACAGTAACCGAAGCGGCTGCCAGCCGCTGTAGAAGTCTGAAAAATGGTCTGATGGAGCCTGTTGCAAAACCCACGGTGGCTTCTGAAAAACACCAGCCTTCTGAGAAAGCTCAGGGTGGAGCAGTCAGAGAGCATAAAGGTTAAGCAGGCTATTGATTAAAACTGTAAGAAAATGTTTGCACAGATGTGACTTAGTGTAGTTCTGCCTCTTGTTTCCAGACTCGTAAGCCTGCCCTTAAAAATAGCTCGGTTCAGGCTCACAACACCTATGAGTAGCACGTGACATTCTTCTCTGTTTTTAGGAAGATTAGTTCAAACAGTCTGGGCTCATGTTTCCCAAATCTGACAAGGCACAGAAAAGGCCACGCTTGGGTTTGGTGAGGCTCTTCATACAGTGAAGCAAGAAGCTGTTAACACAGAACAGGCAGGATGAAGTGTAATTCTTGTGCGTGTGGTTGCAGCTTGTACAATCTTCTGCACTTTTTTCAAAGGCTCTGCTGCTCCTGCTGTAGCTTGTCCCAGTTTTTCTTTCTGGATAACTGCCACTCCATTATAAATAGACCGCACTGTGAGGTCCTGTATTCTGTGAAACCACACGGATCTGGGCGCTTTCAGATATAGCTGCTTGGAGTTCAAAGTGCTGCCAAACTAATTTTCTCTCCTTAGCAAAGGAATGTCTTACATGGTCATTTCCTGTGGTTGATAGAGGAGTTAAAGCAAGAGTCCTCAAATGCACCTTCACCTAGATTTAATCTAACTTAGCTATTTCCATCCTCAGAGTGACTTCAATTAAAGTCTCTCTCAGTTTGCATTGAGAGCTAAGCTGATGTTCTCCAAGGCAAGATTAAATAGCAGTGCTCAGTCCTCACAACAGGTCATTAGACCAGCAGCTAAGAGACCATCAAAGCAGCTGAATCAAGATTGTAGCATATGAGACATTTCACGAGATGTGAACAACGCTTGCTGGTACGGGGTTTGGAATAGATCGCTGTAAATCTGTGTCAGGCAAAGCTGGATGTGTGCTCAGCACATCCAACCCGAGGTCTCCATGCCAAATCAAACTGGCCTAGGCATGGCCCGTTTCACCACACTGCTTGCAGGAAGCTGATTCATTACTAGGAGCAGTGCTCCTGGTGTTTCACACAGCAGATGTGAGGAGAATGTAATAACCAGCAGTTCTGTTTTTAATTAGATCTACTTGGTGCACTGGAGGAGTTTACCTGCAGCTCATAGATCTATTTTAAAGTCCTGTGTGTCAGATTTAAGTGTCTGGTTCTAGGTCTCAGTATCTTAGGACTTATGTTTTTACTTCCAGATTTTTGTCCCTACCAAAGAAATCGCCAAGCATGGCTTTTTCTTCCTTGTCTACAGATGGACAAAGGGTCTTGTTTTGCTGACCTATGTAGCTCCCCTTCAACTCCCATCTGCCAACCAAGTGAAAGAGGAGCTGGCAGCTGTAAGCACATCAAGACACATAAGTTTTGAGCATGCCATGTCTGGTGATAATGGAAAGATGCTACAGAAAGAGCAGAACTCTGCTGGCACATCCCAAACCAGAGGTCTGCATTACCCATTGCTCAACAGCCCAAAACTAGCAAAGCTGGAAAACGCCATTCCTCTAGCTGGCACAGCGAGAAGCAGCAGCAGTGCTGTTTGTGTGAAACACTCCTGGTTGTGTTCTCACAGACCCTAAGGGTACGCATTCATCAGAAACTGTTCGAGGCAGGGAAAGATCTGAACACGCCCACTGTGCTTTCCCTGATGCTATCGCTCTAAAGTGTCAGATTTTTCTCAGGCCGTTTCTACTCTTCCTAACTAATAGCAACAAATCTTTGCTGGAGCACTTCACGTGATCGTTTTCTCATTTTTTGCTTTGTGCTTTCAGAATGGTTGTGTAATGTATAACCAAGTGAGCACGACATAAAGGGATGTCATTTACAACCCAAATGCGTTCGCTTTTGAAAACAGCATGTAAAGTACCGAGCAGCGATCGTTGTAGATAGCCTGCTGCTGCCATAAAGCCATCCGTGAGCAACCCAGCTTTGGTAATATTTCAGAGTATAATTATTGCGTGTGTGTGTGTGTGTGTCATCCTGCTTTGGCAGCTATGAAGTAAAGAGTTTGTTGTCTAGCAAGTTTCTCTCTGCTCCCTAATTTCAGATGCAGCAAACCCAGTGAGGCTGCAGTACTCCAGCGCTGGACTTCTCTGTGCCTTCCTCAGCTGAGCAAACCGAATGACTGAACAAGGGTGGCTCTGTGTTTTCAGGACAGTTTTGAGCTCGCATGTCACTTTACTCATTTGGCAGGTTGGCTTCCTCGGATGTCGCGGCGTCAGCAAGCCCCTACTTTGAACTTCATTCGCGCTATTCTGAGGCCTTGTCTACACTGAAATGCAAGTTTCGTAAGCAGGGTAAGTCCTCCGGGAGCTTCTGTCGATGGTCGGGGTAGGTGTGATGCTTCTGGAGAGAGCGAAACCTTCAAGAGACAAAGACCAAACCAATCTTTCCACTGGAAAGGTTTTTCTCATGTGCTTGCTTCTGTTTTTCTAATTTGTAAATCTGTCTTTCTCCTGAGCTGTGCCACACTGACTCCTTCAGAAGTGAAGAGAGATGGACCTAATCTCTTATTTGTCAGCCTGATGCACTGTTACACTTCCTAGTTTCTGTGCCGGGGGATCCAAAACAAACTGTCCTACCATCTGAACTTAAATAATATGTTATCTTCCACTGAAAGTTTCAGTTACTGTAGTGACTGTTGAAAGCTAAATGTCTAGTCCAGAAGAGTTCTAATTTCAACTCACTAAAATGTCTTCTTTTTACTTAATTCAGAGATAGTAAATAATCATCAAGTGTTTTCCTCAGGGAAAAGCAGAGTCTTTTAACACTTCTGTTAGGAAAAGCCTTAACAGGAAAGAACAAATGTCTCACTAAGAAGAGAATGACTTCTTGATAGCACCTGATGGCTATTAATGCCCCTCAAAAGCGTAAAAACCTTACAGAAAGATGAAACACGTTCTACCCAGGGTAACTTTCTGCTGATAGGAATCCTGTACCATAAATAAAGCACAAAAGTCAAAATGGAGTTTTATCATCTTTCCCCTCAGGGAGGGGATTTTTATTTTTCTAACAGTTAGTAAGAATTAGGTCGGAGGTGCTGGAAAGTGTTGTCATCTCTGCTGTGGATGTTCAAAAGAACCTGTGAATGAACTGGCTGTTGGTAGTCACTTCTCTTCTTTAGGGGCAGAGGAATGGAAGATTTTGACCCATGATATCACAGTTTCTTTTGATTTGTAAGATGCTCTCTTTGGCTGCTTTGTTTATAGTGTTACCGAGCTGTTAGAGATAGATGTGTATGACTTCTCTCACAAGCAGCGTCGATGGTAGTGTGGAGAGTGTATTCTACTTACAGAGGAATAGCAGAGTCTCATTCACGTTTACCAATAAATGCCCCTTTTTCTTGCTCCCCGCACACTGCAGATGAGATACTAAGTCCTTAATGTCCCCAGATTCCCCTTCAAATAATTCTTCAAAATACTGCCTTGATTTCTATTATTGTCTCACTGCCCACTTCAAATAAGCCACTTCTCTGCTGGCCTGTAAGTAACAATTAGCTAGATAATGGGAGTAGAAAATAGTTCTAACAAAAGAAGACTCTCCATATCGGGTTTCACAAGCTGCACTACTTACAATTTGATGTTCCTCAGACTGCTGTGCTATTTTTTCCTCAATATGTCATAGATTACAGGAAATGATAGTGCCCTGGAAGGTGATGATGAAAGCCCTAGCTCAGTTTTCATCTAAGCTTGCAATTAATCGTGATTAAAAATGAGGAACAGACGCTACCTCAGCACTGCAGAAAGGTACTTCTGCTACTGTGCCTGCAGTTATTTACTTTTGCAGACTCTTAGATCTCATTTAAAATTGTCTCTGTAGCTAAGACTCTACAGTCAAGTCTCCTATGTCCTTTTGAAAACCATAGTCAGCGTATACAGAAATGAGTCCTCTTTTTCCTTCCCAAATTGTTTCCTTAAATCACTGATGATTCAGTAGTTCTGCATCATCCAATAGAACTTCAGTGCTATCTTTGGCTCTTTTCACCTCTGCTAAAGATGTAGCCTGCTCTCAAGCCATCACTAAAACCTCTGGGGTGAAAACTGGCTGCGGATGGGGCTTTGACTTGCTTTGACACAGAAGTGTCTTGCCATACTGAGCAGCTCCCGCGTAGCTCATGAATGAGAGGATCTTTCCTGTGTGTGTTGTGTGCATTAGAGATTTTAACCTTGGTCTTTATTTCACCAGCTACCACTACCACTCTGTGACCCCTCCAGCCTCACACACCTGCCAGCTGCACCACTCAGGTCAGCAACTCTGGCTGACACACTTATGGACCGATTGGTCTGTTTCCAGCTAGTCTCTTAAAGTCACTTTTGTGGAGCTATTTAATGCCCATCTCCATCTTATTTTAGTCCCCTTATGTTTGATTTATGTCAAGTAGCACATTTACCCCTCTGAGTAGGAGATATCTTTAGCTATAAGCTGTTGTGTATTCTTAAAGTACTTGGTAAGAAGTAGATAGCAGAATTATTTATGAACTCGGGCCGATAACAGTCGTTTGTTTCAGTCATGTTAAGATTAAATGTTTATCAGGCTTCTCACTGATACAAGTGTCTGAAAACTACATGAATTGCATGTTCAAAGCCTTTTCTCCTGTCTTGAATCTGTAATATCCAGCTCTTCTGTGCATTTACTGCAGTGGAAGTTCCAGTCTGCTTTGTATGCAGCTAGATCCTGTTTGCCCTTGATAAATCACTCCTATCGAAGTTGTGGTATGAACCCGTAGGAAGTGCATCCAAACAAGGCATAGTTAAGTTGCACTGGTGTGAACATGTCTAACAGCGGTAGAAACCACAATAAAAATGTATTTTCCTGCCTGTATTCTAAGCCAATCTTTTCAAGGTAAGCAGTGCTTTCTGATAGTTCAGATTCTTATTCCATTTAGTGAGAAAAATTTACAGCTGCACTTGGGTCTGTTGTTCGGGCTGGAAACGCTCAGTTGGGATCAAACGTTTCACAGAATTGCAGAACGTTAGGGATTGGAAGGAACCTCGAAAGATCATCTAGTCCAATCCCCCTGACAGAGTAAGTCACACAGGAACATATCCAGGTGGGTTTTAAATCTCGCTAGAGAAGGAGACTCCACAACCCCCCTGGGCAGCCCTTTCCAGTGCTCTCTCACCTTCATTGGGAAGAAGTTCCTTCTCATATTTATGTGGAACCTCCTATGTTCCAGCTCACACCCATTGCCCCTTGTCCTTTCATTACATGACATTGAGATGAGCCTGGCTCCCACCCACCTGATGCCCACCCTTCACATATTTCCTGTTCTTAAACATTTGCAGCTTATGCATTAAATAGATTTCCATTCAAATGTCAATGTATCTGATGTGCCTGTCTCTTCTCATGCCAGGTGTCCTGTCCTTTTTTGACACACTTCAGTTTTTTCTATACCTTCCTAGTCCCATAATGGTGACACTCTAGCGCTAAGGCACACTGACAGCCCTGTGACAGGAGTAGGAAGTCTGTTTGTACGTTTGTCATGTGAAGAAAAATAGAGGTAGGAGAGGAAAAGTGTGTAATTCATTTTGTTCATACTGGCAGGCAAATGACTTCTATCATTTGTCCTTGGGTGTGGAGGGCACTCCCCTGATTTCCTTGCGAGTGGGTCCATGACCTTGTAAAATACTGTTTTTACATTCAGTGAATTTTAATGTGTCCTATATTCACCTCCTCACTTTCAAATTATCCTGGGTGATTTAAAATTATGCCCTTGAGTATTATATTGAGAAACAGGAAGATAGTTAGTCGTCATTACTTACAATATTCATGTTGTGGGTGTTTATAACAGATAACATGCATTAGGATCTTTTGTGGATGTGGTGGTGATCGTTCCCATCTAATCCCATCGTGATCTTGTTTTTCTTCCACAGAAGAAATGTTGGGAAAAGTCACCAGGACACGGGAGTTCTTGATGTTAGCCATGTGCTTGTGCTTCATTCAGAGTTTCTGGTGCTTCTGCTGTTCTAGTATATGAAAGGTTTTAGGGCTTTCTCTGTGTTCAATTAAAATGGTCTCTGTGTGCTTAACTGAAAAACTGGGAAAAGAGCAATATTTGTGTGCTTACACGTGAAGAGAAAGTAATGGACAATGTGCTCACTGTACTTTCTTCACATGAACGGGGTTAAGTAACTATGAATCTATCTACTGCAGAAACATGATTAAAGATAACAACGAAACTGTTCCACTAATGGGCAAGAAAACAAATCCATCTGGTGTTCCCCCTTCAAACCAGCAAGAGAAAAAGCCAGCTGAAAGCACTCCCACAAAGAAAAGGTAGGCCTGTAGCTCAGTCTCAACCCCTGCTTTATCTCCTTATTTTCTCTTCCTGTTTTATCTCCTTCAGTAGATATTTACACTGAAGTATCACTCATGTCATTAATCACATTGGGTTCATGAATGAGACACCTGAAGAACACAGAGTGCCTTCAAAAAAACATATGATGTTTAGAAGTGGAAGAGTATCCTGGTAGGTAGACAAATGTTTATCCTAATGGGAGAGTATTTAGCCCCTATCCTAGAGACATCAGACTCACACACCAGTCCTTTGAGTTTTTTTGTTGTATTAGCTGGACTTCCGGCATCCATTTGATACCTGTATGTGCTTACAAGGACTGGGTCAGTGTTCAGTTGGAGAAGGTAGAGTGATCTTTTCTTAAAGAGCTCACATGGCAGAGCTGTGATGAGAGTAACCAGGTTTTCCTTAAGAGATGTTGGCCTGGAAAAGGAGCATTTCAAACCTGGCGTCATGTGGGAACATGGTGGATTATGGAGAGGTGGAGGTGAACTAAAAAATGAGGGATGGGAGAGCAGGAGGTTTGAAAAAGCTTAGAATCCTAGAAGAGAAACATGAATTCAGTCTATTTTTCATTCTGATTAACAAGACTTCATTATTTCATTTTATAAAATATTCACTTTCATTCATAGTTAATGCTGAAGAATTAATAAAAGGATTAAGGGTTTGTGTTTAATATAAATGGGGAAATATAAGCAGTAATTCATGCCTGGTCCTATGCTATTGAAGTCAGCTAAGTTACTGTAGAATGAGGATGAATTTTCATTCATAAACTTTTCACTCTGTGGCTAATTACTAGCTATTATGGTAATTTTTGAAACTCTGAAGGCCTAGGCAATTGCAGCTGTTCTGACATTTATAGTTCTTAATAGTGAGAGGAATCACTTTCTACAGAAATGGTGCCATTAGTTATTTGAGGCTTCACTGTCTGGGTGGCACAACTTTTTGTCGCTGCATTTGAAAAGAGAAGCTCCTTGGTTGCATGAGGTGGAGATGAGGTGTCAGAACTGCTCACGGAATATACCCAGTGCTTCATAAAGGGACAATTCTGCAGCAGATTGTGTAGTTACAACAAACACTGGCAAGCTCCCTCCCTCATCTAAGCTCCTATCTTGCATTCAGTTTTGTTGTAGCAGTAACAGTGACCCAGAGGTTTTTCCCACCTCTCAACCAAGAGCTCTGGGTGTGGACAGCAACATTCCTGTAATATAAGGAGTGAAGATCACATGAATTTTAATGCAGAGGTGTAACGTCTTCTATTAATTATATGTTCCTGTACTGCTGTGCCTCTGTTGCTTCAAAACTCTTCCTTCTGCTGTGCCACCCAGCAGCTAACACGCTTCCACGAGTGGCATTTCTCACCTGGCAAAATGTATCAGCAATACACACTTTCTAAAACACAATGACTTTGCCTTCTCGAAGCACCTGGTATTTGGGTGGCTTAGCAGCCTATAATTAAATACAGGAAAACCAGCAGGAGACTGGGAGGAGTGCTGGCAGCATTGTCAGCGCCTGACGATGTCTGTGGGCAGTGTTTCTGACAGGGTGCACCACGGCCACGTAAGCACTTGGGTATTTGTTAGCAGCTGTTCACCTGCTTCACCGGGTGGCTTTTGGTGTTTGGGGTTTTTTTTTTGCCCGTGGTATCCTCAGATAACCCAGGTGCCAGTGTAGATGAGGTACATCAGCCTCCAAGGCAGGATGCACTTCATAGCTGCTGTGTGTCTATTGATGCCAAAGACTTCAGCATGAACACACTGTTGGAGTCCAGGGGCTGCTCTGACATCAGCCCATAGCACACTGTCCCTCCCTGGTGCTGAGTCAAGGGCAGGCGAGATGGTCCAGGCGAGTGGAGCTTGGTGCTGCTGGCTTTATGGAGGTTCACTGTGGCTTCCAACAGATGCTTGCCTGTTGGGACAGCTCCTGCCCTTCATGAGAAGCAAATTCAAAAAACAGGATGAAGCCATGTTTTCTCCGCTCTTCCTTAGTGTCTCTGCCAAGTCACAAAATCAGAGTCACAGTAAGTTAGGGATTGGAAGGGACCTTGGAAGATCATCCAGTCCAATCCCCTGCCACAGTAGGATCATCTAGATCTAGTCACATAGGAACATATCCAGGAGGGGTTTAGATGTCTCCAGAAAAGGAGACTTCACAACCCCCTGGACAGCCTGTTCCAGTGCTCTGTCACCCTCACCGTGAAGAAGTTCCTTCTCATAGTTATGTGGAACCTCCGATGTTCCAACTTACACCCACTGCCCATTGTCCTATCACTGGATGCCCCTGAGCAGAGCCTGGCTCCATCCTCCTGACACCCACCTTTCACATATTTATAAACATTAACGAGGTGACTATAAGTCCAGAGCCCAGACCCAACAGTGGGTTTACAGCAGTGTGGCAAGGAGTGGCAGGAGCGATGGCAGTGGTCCTCCTTCTCTCTAGTCTTTTCCTGTAGTCTGAAGAGCAGCTCCTGCCCAGGTAATCTGAGGGGGACAGTCCTGCTAAGCAGAAGTGGCATTTTACTTCCTGCCTGCTTAGAATGCACTCACAGGCACATCTCAAATGTTAAAAGGTTATGCAAGTTTAAACAACTGCATGCAGTGAATTAACGCTTTGATCACCAAGGCCTTGCAAAACGAGCTGAACTAGGGCCATGCAGTTTTTGGAGATATCAATAGGTTTTTTAGTAACGTCCCTATAACATCCTGCTCTGTAGCATCTGCTTGTGTATTTCAACTTGATCCTTTGGGGAAGATGCACGTGAAAATAATAGAACTATCCTATGGACTGAAAATTAAATCTCAGGTGAATTGGAAATGTTTTCCAGGTGACTACTGGAGCTTTTGAAAGTGTAAACCAGTTTCTGAACAATAGCCATTGTGGAAGTAACTACATCCTCAGGCCTTGGGCACACATGGCAGTGTTTCTATGAGATCTAGTAATACCAGGCCACTGATTTTTGCCTCTTAACTCTACAGACTTGTAAGGGTGAAATCTTCCTATTCTGCTCATGTTCACTTGTCTGTGTTGTTTCAAATTTCATTTCTTTTCCCTATAAATAATTTACAGACAAAAAAAATGGTGAAATGTCATGCACTGTCTGGCAAGATTAGCCATTCAGCTCTGGATGGTGGAAATGCCTGATGTCATTTAACTTGTGACCTTTCAAACTTTCTGACTTTATGATTATCACTGATGATGGGTTTGAAATGATCTGTCCTGATGGCTGCTGGCTGGAGAGATGTGGACTAGACTGCAGTAGATGAGACCGCAGATATGTGTGTGTGAGGACATGTACTGTTGGGTAAAGGTCTGGTGTTGCAGTTAGCTGTTTGCACACAAGTTGGATGCAGTGTTGGTTTTAGGCTGCTGGGGTAGCTGCTTAGACACGTCAGGATCTGATGCCACGCGTCCTAAAAATATCTCGGCATCTTTTTGCCCATCTGCCAGCAGGGAAGTGCTGGGCACAGCGCTGGAGGTTGGGATACCCCCAGGGGAAAGCAGATGAGCCTCTGTTCCAGCGTCCTGCTAGGTCCACTGCCAGCAAATGTTATTTGTCAGCGTAGCCCTGCGCCTGTACGTGTAGGGCTTTGCTTATTTGATGGCTGAGCTTGCTTTTTTCTACTAACTTTTTTGAAATGCCCTGTGTTCAACAGCTCACACTTTTTTCTGGAGATTGATGGTTTTGAAAGCAATGCAACTCCAAATAATACGTCTCCCCCTGTGTTTTCCAAACCAATGGATTCAAATATTCGTCCATGGTAAGTTACAGGTGCAATAGTCATAGTGCAAATCTGTCTAGTTTCTTTTCAGTAGCTGCTTCTTATTTCTCCTTAGATTTCAGGTTAAAATTTCACATGGCTTTCCTTAGCTTTTGGTCACTTCAAAGACAGAGCTCCATTGGAGTTCAGCTATTGCTAGATGACTTAGCTTTGAGTTTATGTACCGCTGTCATTTATGCTGAATAAATCAGGCCTCAGATACAAGCACATTTACTCACAGAACATTAGAGACTGGAAGGGACCTCGGAAGACCATCTAGTCTAATCCCCCCAACACAGCAGGATACCCTAGATCAAGTTGCACAAGGAACATACCCAGGCAGGTGGGTTTTAAATGTCTCCAGAGAAGGAGACTCTACAACCCCCTGGGCAGCCCCTTCCAGTGCTATGTCACCCTCACCATGAAGTTCCTTCTCATATTTATCTGGAACCTCCTATGTTTCAGCTTACACCCACTGCCCATTGTCCTATCATTAGATGACACTGAGCAGAGTCTGGCTCCCACCCACCTGACACTCACCCTTCACATATTTATGAACATTAATGAGGTCACCCCTCAGTTTCCTAAAATCAGGGCATCTGTTTAAATTTTGTCTCAGCCTTTTATTTATGATATGTTAAGACAAACTCTCCACACCCATTCTTTTCTGTTGCTTGAAGCCCAGAGCTCAATTTAGCAAACCCTGTTCCTAGCTGTGTGCTGACACACAGCTAGTGTGTTGCTCATCCACAATCAACATAAACATGCTGAGTCTGAAGTGTTTAAAGGCCAACATCCATGCTGAATGAATAGAGAAAAATTATGACTGGGAAGAATGCACTTAATTTTTAAAATGTGTGGAGTGTTAACTGCCAATAACTATGAGCAGAGGAAATAGGAATCAAATCCGACGTAAGCCCAGAATGGCCAAATGTTTTTGTGTCTGATGGATGTCTGGTCAGCTTTTTGGAATTACCTGACGGTCTTATTTTGGCTTCAGGGGGAGAAGTGTCTACATTTCTCCCTCTTGTTCAGGGACTGACCTGCACAAGACACACAAATGCTTTGTCACCAGTTTCCTCACGGTTTTCTGCAGAGAAGTGATAGACTGAATAAGAATGGACTCTGAGCTACCAGCTGTATTTCAAAGGGAAGGGAATAGCTGCAGAGCCACAGTGAATCCTTGCAGGACTGAATCCTTGCATTACTGCCCATACATCTGCTTTGTCAGTAATTAATAGTTCTGGTTCCCTGAGGTATTTAGTAAATCTGAAACTCAGAGGAAACAAAATTAGGAGTACGAGATACTCTAATTTTGAAATCAGATCAGCCTTTAGGAATGTCTGGAAATTACATACAAAATTATGCCTTTGAAAACCTTTAAATTTATTACCTAAATATAGATGTAGGGCCTAGTCTTCATTTTCTTTTAGGTAAAGCTTCCATTCAGGTCAGGTGCAAAGTGCTCTTGAGTTGCCTGTGTACTGTGTAGTAAATCTTTAGGTCATTCACTTTCATCATGTGTGTGTGATCCACATGCTGTTAGTGATTTAGCCCTCATTTTGTGGCAGGTGACAAATTAGACATAGAAAGGAAGAATGTGAGCTCCAGGCAGTCACAATGATGCATAAAGAGAGAGCAGCGGTCATTAAAAAAGATGAAAAATCTTACCATGTTTTCAAGATCTGTCATGAAATAACATAGCAAACCACAAACCTGGTTGCTGTCTTCATGATTTAAAAAAGATAGTAAAGTCCTGTGGGTCTCCTCATTTTTACCACTCACTTAAAAATTCACAGGAGAGAGAAAAGAAGAGACTTGAAAAGCACAGTGTAAAATGAGTCTAATTCCAGCCCTGATGTAGACACTGTTTGCTAGTCTGACTGATTCTTCATGTGGTTTGCTAAAATGTCTTCCTGACTTAGCACTTAATGCTTTTGTGTTCTGTAGTGCATCTGGAAATGGGGAAGATATGGATTCCCCCCAGTCTCTTCAAGATGATGCAACTGAATACAGCCCTAATGTCGACAGTTGTTGGTGAGTGCAGACATGAAGTGTTTCTTGGTACATTTGCATTGGAATAGGGGGGATGTTACCTATTTTTCTGCTGTGTTTTAGAAATAAGGTCACGTGTGTGCAAGCATTTCTGGCTCTGCTGTACTTAAATTTTGACATAAATGAATCTAACCCATATTTTATCAAATCTCATACCTAGCATAAAAATTCTTCATATAGAGTCCGTGTTCCTAAATAATGAAACAGAATCTAAACACCATATGTGACCAGGCATGAGCTGGGAGTATTTCTAACTGGGGAGGGGAATACTCAATCATTCTTACTCCAGAAGTACAGTCAGGGAAGCTGTGTAAGAAAATGTGAGGCTAAAAATTCTCTTCAGGCACTGAAGTCAGTGGTTTGTGGAGAGATCACAGGAACAGAGAAGTATTTCCTAGAGTTTCTTTTAGAAAAATGGCTGAACTGGGTAACAAACAAAACAATACTTTTTTAATTCTAAAACCCCTCTCAGTGGCTGCTTACCCTGAGAGTTCCATGCCAAAGTATATATGGAATCATGGAATCATTCTGGTTGGAAATGACCCTTGGGATCATAGAGTCCAACCATCAACCCTACTCTACAAGTTCACTTCTAAACCAGATCTCCCAACGCTACATCAAAGCGACTTTTAAACGCATCCAAGCATGATGATTCAATCACCACCCTGGGCAGCCCATTCCAGTGCCTGACCACTCTGTCTGTGAAGAATTTCTTCCTGATGGCTAATCTAAACCTACCTTGTTGAAACTTGAAGCCCTTCCCTCTGGTTCTGTCACTAACTACCAGTGAGAAGAGTCCAGCATCAACATCTCTACAAAGTCCCTTCAGATAATTGTACAGAGCGATGAGGTCTTCCCTCAGCCTCCTCTTCCTCAAACTAAACAGACCCAACTCTCTGTCTCTCCTCATGAGATTTATTTTCCAGGCCCCTCAAAGTAGGGCAAACATATGTAGCCAGTAATTATATTTCTTTTCCTTTTAATGTAGAAAATAAAAGACAGTACATTTAATCAGCAGTTCCTTTATTGTTTGCTATAATTCAGTGCTAACATGTCACAAGGACCTGAGCAGACCAGTGCTCGGAAGAAGCTGAAAAGATACATATTTCGGGCAGTATCCGAAGGGAATGTAGAGGAGCTGCAGAGTCTGCTCGCAGAGCTGAAGGAACGCTCAAACGCCTGTACGAACATGACTGTGCCAGGTGAGCTGTGCAGTAACTTGAAGGAAGATTGTTCTCTCCTCTGACAACATACGTGTTCTCTAAAACTGGGAATCTTCTCTGTGTGGCAGCTAGTTCACGAAGAATTTGCAGTTGCTGGTTTGCAGTGTGGTGTGTGTCACACTCACAATTTCTAAATGAAGACGTGAGGTGTTTGATCAGATACCTCCTTGTTGCCTCAGACTACACAAAGCTCAAATAGCATGGAGCAATTGTTCGGCACGTAATCGATGTTCACATATATCCCTCAGGTTTCACCCGTAATAATAAACAAATTATTAGAATTATTTTCCATCCACTTCAATAAGTAATGATGATCTAATCTCAGCGTTCACTCTTGTAGATTATCTGATGAAAAAATTCACAGCTGTAGATACTGGCAAAACTTGTCTGATGAAAGCTCTGCTGAACATCAACCAAAACACAAATGAGATCGTGAATATGCTACTCTCCTTTGCAGAAGAAAATGGTATTTTGGAGAGATTTATCAATGCAGCTTATACAGAAGAGGCCTATAAAGGTATTTACAGAATCACTCTGGTTGGAAAAGAGTCCAACCATCTACCCTACCTTACAAGTTCTCCCCTAAACCATATCCCTCAACACCTCATCCAAACATTCTGTAAAGACATCCAGGGATGGCAACTCAACCACCTCACTGGAAAGCCCATTCCAGTGCCTGACTACCCTTTCTGTCTAAACCTACTCTGTTGTAACTTGAACCCAATCCGTCTTATTCTATTGCTAAAACTGCTTGTGAGAAGACACCAGCACCAACCTCTCTACAATGTCCTTTCAGGTAGCTGTAGAGAGTGATGTCTCCTCTCAGCCTCCACTTCTTCAAACTGAAGAATCCCAGCTCTCTCAGTCTTTCCTCATAAGATTTATTCTCCAGGCCCCTTCACCAGCTTAGTTACCCTCCTCTGCACCTGCTTCAGCACCTCCACATCTCATGTACTGAGGTGTCCAAAACTGGTCACAATACTCCAGATGTGGCCTCACCAGTGCTGAATACAGGGGGACGATAACCTACCTACTCCTGCTGGCCGCACTATTTCTAATGCAAGGCAGGATGCCGATGGCCTTCTTGGTCACCTGGGCACACTGCTGCTCGTATTCATCTTCCTGGCAGTTAGAACCCCCAGGTCCCTCTCTGCCTGTGGCTATTACCATCTGATTCCAGTTTCAGGTATATGGTTAAATACTGCCCATAAAAGTAACGACATCTTAAAATCCCAATGGTGGTTTCAATCCCTAAACCAACTTGTGTTCGATACCACGGGTGCTGTCCATTGTGAAACATTACTGATGTTTCATAACACACTTAAGACGTTCAGCGCTAAATACCTGCGCCTGTTGTTTCAGGTCAGACAGCCCTAAATATTGCCATTGAAAGAAGACAGTATGAAATAACTCAGAGCCTGATAGAAAAGGGAGCCGACGTCAATGCTCACGCCCAGGGTATTTTCTTTAATCCCAAACATAAGCATGAAGGCTTCTATTTTGGTAAGTGGAAATGTAATCTCTCCGGACAAGCTAGGAAGGAGGAATGGTCATTCCATTAAGACACTACAGAAGACAGGCAAATGTGAATCATTGCTGTAGCTAAGCCTAGATTAGGAAACGCGCGTCACAAGACATGGAAGTGACATTGTGCCTTTTGTAGCTGTGTCCTGGCAGGGTACAGTGTGCTACAAACACTCAGACATGGCTGTAAAATGTTCACCAAAAACTTGTAAGTGCTGAGTGGCAGACAAAATGTAACAGGTCTGATTCCAGAGACCTTTTTCTTCCTAAATAACGTTTTCATGCAAATTAAGCTTTTATAGTGCAAGAGCTAGACTCAATGGCATCAATATGTAAATGTGCTTTTATGTATTAAGATGCTTCTTAACGCAGCCTCTCATAATGTGATGTGATCTGAATGCCTGTAGTAAAACACGACGACACGTAACATTTTGTACTTTGCAGGTGAAACTGCACTGGCGCTAGCCGCCTGCACCAATCAGCCTGACATCATCCAGCTGCTCATGGACAACAGCAGGACTAACATTAGTTCTCAGGATTCCAGGGGAAACAACATCCTCCATGCTTTAGTTACCGTGGCAGAGGACTTTAAAACCCAGAATGACTTTGTAATCAGAATGTATGACATGATTTTGTTGAGAAGTAAAGACAAAAATCTGGAAACTACAAAGAACAAGGAGGGCTTGACACCCCTACAGTTAGCTGCCAAAACTGGGAAGCTAGAGGTGGGTATCACTTCAGTAGCATCTAAGAGGGTATGAATGTATGATTCTAAGAGAGACTAAACATGGGGAAAGTGTCAAGCTCAGATGTGTTCCCGTGCGACTTGGTCTAGGTGATCCTGATGCAGCAAAGGGATTGGACTAGGTGATCTTTCGAGGTCCTTTCCTATCCCTGATGATTCTGTTAGTGCTCTGAAGTGGTTTTCCACAGTGATTATGCCGTTCTATGTATCAGTGGTGTTTGGGGAGAGAGATTTTGTTGCAAATACAAGCAAATATTTCTATTGCTGTGTTGTTTCTACCCTTTGAGGTTTCCCTCTAGCAGCCCCTCTCTGTACAAAACACACTGGCTGTTTCAAAACAGCCTTGCAAACCTTTCTGTTGTACAGAAGCTCTGCATCTATTACAATACTGCGCTCATACAGTCCTGGAATGATTTCAGAAAACTCTCCAGAACCACTGGTCAGTTACGCTGCTGTGGAATTGGACCCTCATAAATCAGCTCTATTGTGGTGAAGAACTGATAATGGAATAGCTCTGAAAGTAACTGATTATGTTAAAGGAAGATATAAATGTGAACACATGGAAGACATGGAACACATGCTTTCATCCTTTAGAAAATGTCCCTGACAGCAAACCTGGAGGTGTTAAAATCACTGTTTGTTTGCTAGGGATCTGTTGTCTCTAACACTACTGAGTGACAGAACTACTAATGCATTGAGTTCCACTATAGCAGAAAACGTGATGAAGGTAGGGGAGCTGGCAAGTTCTGTGTGTGCTTTCTCCTTCCCCATAAAGAACACGTCTGCTTACAAGTGAATCTGTTAACGTTTCAGATTCTGAAATACATCCTGAGTAGAGAGATCAGAGATAAAGCTAACAGGAGCCTGTCAAGGAAATTCACAGACTGGGCTTATGGGCCTGTTCAATCATCTCTGTATGATCTGACAGAACTAGATACCACCGCAGACAATTCGGTACTGGAAATTATTGTCTACAATACAAACATTGGAGTAAGTTACCTGTTTCTAAAAGACTTATTTATTTTCTAGCTGTATGCTCATTGCAGATGTGTGAACCCATGCATTTGACTGAATTACTGCTAAGAGTAAACGTACCAGGGAGGTGGTTGGGTCACCATCTCTGGATGTGTTTAAAGATCGTTTGGATGAGGTGTTGAGGGATATGGTTTAGGGGTTAACTTGTAAGGTAGGGTAGATGGTTGGACTCGATGATCTCAGGGGTCTTTTCCAACCAGAGTGATTCTGTAGTTTTTGGTTCTCAGGAGCAAGATGAATTTTATTCCTCTGTAGGCTGCTGATAGCAAACACTGATGAGGCCTTTGGGAGTGTGTTTTCTACATCTGAACGCTGATTTGCCTTGTATAGGAACATAAACGTGGCCCAGCAGGTCAGACCAGAGCTGGTGCCTTGTCTCCATGGAGTGGCCACCGGCAGCTGCCTGTGACAGTGCCAGAGCACAGGGCAAGGAAGCGTAGGCATGTCAGCTTTGCAAAGCCAGAGCTTTTAGCCTGGGCTAAATTCAAATCCTGGCATCAAACCTCTGTAGGAAACAAGACCTGAAGTTCACGTGACAGTTTTAGCTCGGTCAGAATTCACCAAACAATGGCAGGTTGCCCCAGCACGAATTGCAGCCATGAGCACTGATGTTTTCAGATCAGCAAGGGCCAACCCTTAGTGAAATACACAAAATACCTGCCTGCAAGTCTCAGTTTCCATACAGGTGACAAGATAAAATCTGAGTTGTTTTCCTACAGAACCGTCACGAAATGCTGACTTTGGAGCCTCTGAACTCACTCCTGCGCATGAAATGGAAGAAGTTTGCCCGACACATGTTTTTCATGTCATGCTGTTTTTATTTCCTATACAACGTGACGTTGACGTTGGTTTCCTACCACAGGCCTAACGAAAATGAAGTGAGTACAGCAACATAACTGATTTAAATTGCAAAACTGCAGAGACAGGCGGTGGGGAGGTTTTTTGTTTTATTAAGAAAGAGATTTGTCCTATTTCAAATGGATGTCTTAGGGGACTGATTTTGTAAATCCACTGTGGAGAAAATGCTCAGTGAAAGGGATGAAGCTGTACTCAGAGAGCTACTTCTGTGAGGCTTCCTGTTATCTTGCCTTTCACCCTTCAAGTATGAACTGAGTCTGTAATTTTGGACTTGTCTTGCAGGCCCCACCTTATCCACTGGCTCTAACCCGTGGTGTGGGATGGCTGCAGTTATCGGGACAGGTGATGGTTATGTTAGGAGCAATATTTATAGCCATAAAAGAGGTAAGGCTTTTTAATAATGAATCATAACAAAATAGGTACATGACACAAAGCTGGGTGGTGTCGCTGACACCCCTGCAGGCTGTGCTGCCATTCAGCAAGACCTGGACAGGCTGGAGAGCTGGGCAGAGAAAAATTTAATAAAGTATAACAAGGGTAAGTGTAGAGTCTTGCATCTGGGCAAGAACAACCCCAGGTACCAGTATAGGCTGGGGACTGACCTGTAGGAGAGCAGTGTAGGAGAAAGGGACCTGGGGGTCCTGGTGGACAGCAGGATGACTACGAGCTAGGAACGTGCTCTTGTGGCCAAGAGGGCCAACAGTGTCCTGGGGTGGATCAAAAGGGGGGTGGTAAGCAGATCAAGAGAAGTCCTTCTCCCCCTCTACTCTGCCCTGGTGAGACCATATCTGGAGTATTGTGTCCAGTTCTGGGCCACTCAGTTCAAGAGGGATGTGGAGCTGCTGGAGGGAGTCCAGCATAGGGCATTGATGACGATGAAGGAGGTGGAGCACTTCCCTTATTCTCATAAGGATAAGAGGCTGAGGGAGCTGGGTCTCTTGAGCTTGGAGAAGAGGAGACTGAGGGGTGACCTCATTAATGTCTATAAATATGTGAAGGGTGGGTGTAAGTTGGAATATAGAAGGTTCCACATCAACCTGAGAAGGAACTTCTTCCCAGCGAGGGTGACAGAGCACTGGAACAGGCTGCCCAGGGAGGTTGTGGAATCTCCTTCACTGGAGACATTTAAGACCTGCCTGGATGTGTTCCTGTGTGACTTGGTCTAGGTGATCCTGCTGTGTCAGGGGGATTGGACTGGATGATCTTTCGAGGTCCCTTCAATCCCTAATTATTCTATGATTCCATGATTCTTTGGATTTATCAATAACATAATGACAGTGGTCCTGGAAATATGCTTATAAGACTGTGTGTGTAGTGTCTGAAAGCCTCTGGTATGATTCATCTCTTATTCAGAATGACGAGGAACATTAATTTGAGTAAAACTGTATTGCTTTATGAAGCAAATATGAGGGGTTTTTCCTTTTAAAATCCTGAGACAAAGGTTTTTATATCTGCGTGACATCAATGTTGTGAAATTGGTGGCTTTAAGGACACTGTTGAATTAGAATGTGTAACCTGAAACAAACCCAGGATGTAATTTTTACCGTATATAAGTAATTAGAAACAGTAACTAACTGTGAAGTTATTCCAGATGAAAGAAGTTTTAATTTTGACTTTATAGCCTTATAAAAGATTTTTAACACTAGAATTTGTCTTACCAGTAGACCGATACATTTCTTTTTAAGAAGATCTACTTCAATGAAATGATTTTGAAAACAACCAGTGTTAAGGCTGCTTTCTTTCTCTTACTGCCCTTTCTGTGTTTTATCTGTCTCTGCCTACACAGAGCGTAGCCATCTTTCTGCTTAGGCCCTCAGACCTGCAGTCAATTCTCTCTGATGCCTGGTTCCACTTTGCGTTGTAAGTCTGTCGTGTGTACACCTTGCTTACCTAGCCCCTGGTCACAGGGAATGTCCTGTAGCTGATGCTCATGTTTTCTTTAGATTATCAGTTTTTAGAGGGATGGATTCAGCTTTTCCCTGAACACATGCTAATGCTTGCGTGGGTTGATGTGACTGGATTATTTTCCAAAGTACAGCAACTGTCTGTAGCTTCTCCTGATGCTGTATCTCTTCAGAGCTGTGTCTAGAGAAATGGCTTTGAGAAGTCTGGTTAGTAAATTAGGTATTGTCTCATGCTCTGGGAAGGATAAGCAGCACAAAGCTGGTTCAGCTGGCCAGTGGAGGTATCCCATCAGCTGGCCTAGAGAAAGCACAGGGGATTGCCTTTTGTTCCTAGCTTATGATTATACAGTCAATAAAACAAGAGAGGTGACTTAGCCTTTCTTCTTCCTCCTACAACCACACTAATGCCAATCTTGTGCTGCTAAGAATGTGGTCTGCATCCTATCACAGCACATGACACCTTCGTCTAGTGTCTTCCTTGTTCTTGGAAATCCTGTCATGATTCTAATGATCCATTAAGCCAAAGCTTTAATTGAATGGCTTCAAAAATGCTGTGAAGAATTCTTAATGTCTTCGTCAGCAAAATCTGCATTGCCCAGCTATGTAGAATAGATCACTTCAGCTTTGCATATAATCTGAGTATGTTCAGATACTACCTGTACTCATCTGTTTTAGTGTTAAATCTGATGGTGATGTTCACAGGGGAGAACAGAAAGTGCTATGAAATTAGAGCTCTAGCATAAGAAAAACAAAACCCTCTAGTTTTCATGTTTCCATTATGTTGTTGGTTTTGTGCCAGTAATTTTCCTTTTACATACCTGTGTTTGTTTTTTAACAGTTTTATACAAGCTTTGCTTGTGATCTTCTCTGTCTTTTTGTACTTGTTTTCCTACAAAGAACACCTCGTGTGTCTTGTTTTGGCAATGGCCCTAGGATGGGCTAATATGCTCTATTTCACCAGAGGCTTCCAGTCCATGGGCATTTACAGTGTTATGATTCAAAAGGCAAGTTTGTTTTGTTGTATTTTACCTGACCTGTTGTGCTACTTACTGGTTCTGTTTCTCTCCCAGTCAGGCACGTTCAGCAATGTAGATATGGTGTAGAATTTGTATAGAAATTGATTAGTTTTGATATCTCTATTATTTCAGCAGAAAACACTATATAAATTCAATAGCAGAATCTAGCTCACATCTTACATGTAACACTTTATTATATAAAATATGTGAGTAACTTGTGTTTTTTCAGCCAATATAGTTCTGCTGTTTAATTGCATCATGTGCTGCAGTGCCTGTTTTGTACGGAGTTAGTCACCCTTGGACAAAACAGCAGGCTCTCAGGCGTGAGATAAAAAAATCAGCCCTAAATCTTCTCTGGGTTTCTCACCGAGACTGCAGTTTGCTTAATGAAAATAATCTGATACTTTAGTGTGTCCCACACCCATATCCCTGCAGAATTCGTCAGCGTCACACTAGTTTTCATTTTCATTCCTGATAACGATGTGATTTGATTTTTAGGTCATCCTGCAAGATGTGATAAAGTTTTTAGTTGTCTATATCGTGTTTTTGCTGGGATTTGGCGTAGGTAAATATCACTGGAGAAAAGCACTGATCATCCGTGTGAGTAAAAGTTATTGTGAATAAGAGCCCTATTGTCATGATGAGAGTTCATGTTGGGGTTTCTTCTGGATATTAAAAAGCCAAGTTTAGAGATTTAAACTGCATTTAGAGTCTGGCTGAACAGATAAGTAATTTGGCTCTCGCTCAGTTGCCTGTGGTTCCATTTGGACGCGCGCTTTCTCTGCTTTGTGGTAATCCATCTCCTGGTGCTGCTGGGCAGCTCTAGCTCTTTGTTATTCGGTGCGTTTGGAATTCTTCAGGATTAATGCTGTGTCTACAAAACATCATTGTGATAAACATTTATTGTGCTTTCTTTCCAGCTCTGGCTGCCTTGATTGAAACTTGCCAAGATGGCAGCGAATGCCATTCCAACAGCAGTCTGGGACCAGTCCTGATGGATCTTTTCAAGCTCACCCTAGGACTGGGTGATCTGGAGATCCAGCAAAATTCGAAGTATCCTGTATTGTTTCTTCTGCTCCTCATAACTTTTGTTGTGTTGACCTTTGTTCTTCTCTTGAACATGCTGATTGCACTGATGGGAGAAACAGTGGAAGATATTTCTAAAGAGAGTGAGCACATCTGGAAACTCCAGGTTGGTTGGTTTGTGAGTTAGTTTGCTCAGTGAAGCATCAGATGCATCAGCTAAAATCTTCTGAGCAGTACCCTATGGTAGTGTGTCAAGGTGGCAGCCTGGATGAGGTACTGACAGCAATCCTTGTTTGTGTATGTGTACAAATAATGCAGATAAGGAATTTTAATAGGGTCTTGTAACTCTGAATGAACAACTAAAGGTAATCTTATGGCTCAGAATTTCAGCCTCATGCACTGTCACCTGCCTCTGTGTCAGGGCACGGGTGTGTTTCATTATCTGCCCAGAAGTCTAATGCATCACGCTCTGCCCTTCCGTCTGAGCAACACAAGCGTTCATTCCTATTTCTGACACCTTCCCTGAGCCTGCAAACTGTGTGTGCTATGAAGTCAAACAATTTTCAGTGTGACTAACTCCACTTACCTTACTATTTGTTGTTACTAGAGAGCCAGGACTATTCTGGAATTCGAAAAATTCTTACCAAAATGTTTGAGGAAAAAATTCCAACTGGGAGAACGGTGTAAAGTAGCTGAAAATGACACCAGGGTGTGCTTAAGGTAAAGCAAAGCTACAACACTGTGCTGTCACTGCTGCTCAGCATGTTTCTTCAAGGCTTATTCGTCCTCAAAAGCCTCTCTATATTATTTCTACAGCTCTACTAATTAATTAGGTGAAAGAAAATCCAATTTGCTTCTTTCACTCGTGACCAACTGTTTGAAAAAAGGGAAAATACTGTGGGTATTTGATGTAGGCTGTTTTGGTAAGAAAATGGATTTTCAACTTCATATGGTTTTAATGTCACAGTATCAGCTCTGCTTGCACCAAGTGTGTCAGAAGAGGGGGGAATTAGCAGACCAAGGGAGGTTCTTCTCCCCCTCTACTCTGCCCTGGTGAGACTGCACCTGGAATAGTGTGTCCGGTTCTGGGCCCCTTAGTTCAAGAAGTAAATGGAGCTGCTGGAGACAGTCCAGTGCAGAGCTACAAAGATGAGTGGAAAGGCTGAGGGAGCTGGGTCTCTTGAGCTTGGAAAAAAGCAGACTGAGAGGTGACCCCATTAATGTTGATAAATATGGAAAGGGAGGGTGTCAGGAGGATGGAGCCAGGCTCTGCTCAGTGGCATCTAATGATAGGACAAGGGGAATGGGTGTGAGCTGGAACAGAGGAGGTTCCACATCAGTCTGAGAAGGAATTTCTTCCCAGTGAAGGGACAGAGCACTGGAAGGGGGTGCCCAGGGGGTTGTGGAGTCTCCCTCTCTGGAGACTTTTAAAACCCGCCTGGATATGTTTGTGTGACTTGGTCTAGGTGATCCTGCTGTGGCAGGGGAACTGAACTAGATGATCTTTTGAAGTCCCTTCCAATCCCTAATGTTCTGTGATTCTGTGGAGTGTCACTTATCCCAAATCAGCTTTGAATGTTAGCAAAAGAGTAATATTTAAATTGATTGCTAATTGATTATTAGAATAGCAAAGAATATATTACTATGAAAAATACTTAAATGTTTGAAGTTTCAAGACTACTCATGTGAAATTATAATGTAGTCCTAGTAGTAGTCTCCTCTTTATATAGTACATAAACACTGCAAAGGACATGCAGCCTTTCAGTCCTAGTAAAACAGGTGGTGGTGGTGAAGTATCACAGTCCAAGAAGGAACAGAGAAACAGGGAAGTGCAGCTGAGCAGCTAGGGGCTAAGGCTTGCTAATAACACACCTTGTATACCGTACAAACAGGATTAATGAAGTGAAGTGGACTGAGTGGAAAACGCATGTTTCGTTCATCAGTGAAGATCCAGGGCCAACAGGTACTGTTGAATATTGTAACGCTGTGTTTGGGAAAGGGTTGATTGAGATTTTATCTTTGAAATGCTTTGATGTAGTTCTTGACCTTAAAAAAATAGAAAATCTCATAATCTAAGATACTCAACGATCTTTTACTGCTGGGGAAACTCATGGCGAGTGTGGTAGTGTTAAATTATTTTAAGGGATTTGCAGAGAGGGCTGGTTAGAAACTCTTGTTTACACTCTGGCACCCAAGCATGGTGGTTTTACCTGTTCTTTGTTTTCCTCTAAGCTGTTATGCTTGCATGTTTTGCATTCTCTTATGGCATTTGAATGGTAAAAGGCTGGAGAACTTTTTAATAGACAGAGAATGTTCTTTTGAAAAAGTTTTCATGAAGTATCTTTAGGCCTTAAGCAGTTGCACTCGCAAAATTTGCCAAGAAATAGGACTGATTCTGTCTGATGATCTCCTAGTCCACAGCTCTCAGCCACAGGACATTCATGTTTAGACTTTGTGATGTGTACTGGATGACAAGTTGCCCCTTGTGTGAATGCTGACCAGGAAATTCAAGATACCCATCTGCTGACAGAGCTGGAAGTGGATAGAGAAATGCGGTAGCTTTGAGGTGTCAGCTGTCCTGGCAGCCAGTGTCACAGTTGAAGACGGGGGCATTTGAGGATCTGGCAGACTCATTCCTGAGTTTGCTGGGGAGTCAATTAGCATTTATATTGCTTAGTAGAAGGAGCTGAGAAATCATGAAAAAGGGCAGACAGAGAAACGCCAGTATAAGATATGGTAGCAAACTGGAAATGCTGTTGTGAAGTAAATGCCTGGTTTTTAACAAAGAAAAAAGATATGCGAACCTTTGATCTCGCACATACATTTTCTACCATATCCTGCATTTTTTTGCAGATCCAAGCAAAGTTCAAGATAATTCAAGAACTAATAGCAAAAACACCCTGAATACATTTGAAGAAATGGATGATTTGCCTGAAACGTCTGTTTAGTTGTGCTGGTTGTGAAATGTGATTTTTAAGGAGGTTAAAAGCCGCAGCAGTGGATGCTGAAAGCTTTGTTGATGTTTTGGACAGCTGGAACCAGCTGGAACACAAACCTTTGGTGACATGCTCTGATGACTTTAACCCATTTAATCAGGGCAGCTAAACTAAAATAGATTGGAATGTTTCACTGGCTCAGAAACGAACATCTTGAAATCTGCTGCTGTCTGAGTTTGTGTGACGCTACTCAAATTTGGCTCTAGACTTTTCACTGGACAAAAAGGGTCGAATGTGAGATATTTCTTCCTTTTGTGGAAAAGTAAGATCATCACGATCCCAGTCCACTCTGTTTTGGAATCACTAACTCACAAGAAACATTTTGTACATGAAAAAGTTCCTCTTGTGAAGAACAGAATGACATTTCAGTTCTGAAAACTACTAAATGAAGTATGTTATTGTGACATAACAACGTTCTGGGTACATTTGAAGCTTTTCTATTTCAGTGTTAGTGGAGGCTTGGTCCCCAAACTGGAGAAAGCCTCTTTCAGGTCTTGTTGGCTTTGCCTGGTCTGTGTCCTGTCTGTAATCCCTCAGGTGTAATGTGGTATTCAGAGCATTTTCTTTACTGCTGTGCACATGTACCTTCCCATAAAATAATGGGGCAGAAATATAATTCACGATGGAGGATATTTCTGAGTTTGTTTCCACCACAGTGTCTTTACTTTTCCTACTCAGATTCCTGTGTTGTCACGTCTCGCTGTGTGAAATAAGTTACCACATTGGAAGTTCTAGTTTAAGAGTAAATTAATTTCTGTAATCAACTACTTCAGGAAAGCAAGTCATTGGTATTCTCAAAAGTCATCGGATTCAAACAAAATCAGTTGAATGCAATCACTTAACTGCAGACTTTTAGAGCTTTTATTTACTTCAGAGCACTCTGTATTGCATTTCTGTAGCACTTTTTGTTTCTCCACCTGTGATGACCTGTACTACAGATGATATTTTTAGTTTTCTGTTTTATGTGTGTTTATATAAAAAGAAATCTTTGTCCTATGTACTTTTAAATGTCAATTAATATATTATGTGTTTTCAGTGTTTTCATGGGTTTTCATCACAAATATTCATTTGATGCCTCATTTTAAAGGTGCTACTTAGGAAAGACTCAGGTGAATTCTGTTCTGCCTTTGGATGATAGTACGAGTTGTGCTGGATTCTGATCCAAAAGACTTTCTTAACACAGAAGAAGAAAGTGTGAGTGAACTCCCCAGCGGAAAGGATGGTGCAAAGCTGTTTGCAGGGATGGTGAACATGGTGCTCTCTACCCAGCTGGACTTCTATAGCTGCCATATCCTGTGGTTCCTACCAGGAGTGGCCTGGATGGATGGGATCAGCCCAGAATCCTCAATTCAGTTACATTTTCACAGGGCACAGGAATGTAAGAGGAAGGACGTTAATACTTGTCAATAGACCAATGTAATATCTCAGCACTGTCTGGCTGCCTTAGTAGGATATGTGAGTACGAGAAGAAATATTCCTGTGGTCTTGGAATCTCTTTCATCTTTGCTGGTTAATTTTGCACTAAAACTGCCAACAAAGAAAATTGCCTTAGGACTGTGCAGTTCTGTTTGGATTCTTTTGAGTGCCAGTTTTTGTACAAAAGTAATACCTCTTCACACATACTCAGGAACTGGAATGAATTAGCCTGCGCTGTACCCCGTGTTGCTGTGGGTAGACTCGTCACTGGAAACACGCTCAGGTATCTCTGCACTGAACTGAGGTCACGCTGTAGGTGTAGCCATAAAACAAACAAACAGCAGTAAGGAACACGCTGTGCCAATGTCCAGGTACAAATCTGGGAGGTTGTTTCTGCAAGTTCTTTGCTGAGGAAATAACCCTCCCTTCTGTGGCCACAGAACCCTGCCCGATCACATGGATGATCTCCTTTGTCAAGGCTCTTAGCAAGGAGACTACGAATAATGACTAAAGCAGATAATTCTGTAGTTTTTATACAATGTTTATTTAAATTAAAGAAATAAAACCTGTCATTCAAGAAACATTCTGTCCCATGTTTTTATTTTATTGCCATAGAAATTATACAAAGCAAGGAGAAAAGGATTTTGGCTTAGTAGTAAATGAGGAAGACATTACTTTGAAAAATATATAATTTAAGGGTTACCTAGACTTTCCTTAAATAGGTACAGTATTTTATGCAACGTTGTTCTTTTCTATCCCAAATTATTGTCAATTATGTTACCTGTGGAAAATGACATTCCTATCTTGTTCTGTTTTTCAGCTACTATGACTCTATTTCTCTCCACAAATACAGGACAAGTGACTGTCAACATTCTGAGAAGTCTCCCCACGTGGAATTCTTCCTTGCTTCCACCCTGAAGTACTCAGGTATGGCTTGTGCATTCTTCTTCGTCAGAACCTCACCCACTAGCTGGTCTTGCCTTCTTCACAGAACACATTTGGGGTACAACAGCTCAGTAGAATTTTATTTGGAAAATGTTATCTAGGCAGTAGGTGGATACACCTGGAAGTTATAAAGCTACAAACTGCTCATCTCCACTGTAATAGAAGCTTTCTGTTTCTGTGCGATAAGCAAATCTTTTTCCTGCATTTGAATATTGCCTCCAGTATGTCTCTGGCTACTAGATATTTTCTAAATGCAAGCTTTTTGTCTTTAAGCTAATGTTACATCAGATACAGCTGGAATTAATCTCGTAATACTTTAAATTGAAAAAGCTAAAGATTTCACTTTAGTATGTTTTTATCAGAAATCACGTATTTTTAGCTTATGCTTTCAGAAGTATAAAAAGGAAAACAAAACAAACCCTAAGGGTTCCACTTGAGCACAGGGAGGGCTTAGTCACAAACACAGATAATACGAAAGTTTAATGTACAATCCCTCACTGTTTCTCTCTCCACGGCTTCTCCTCTGTCTCATGTTTAATTTATTTATCTGAGGAATTAGATCTAGGATCCACCTCAGTTTGAAACGTGTTGGTTATTGGAGGTTTAGGATTCTGAAGTAGAAGTGCTGTAATTTTTTTGTATCGTGTCGTTCTGTGGACGAGCATCTTTCTCTGTGATGCTGGATATAAATTTTACAGCCACTAACGCAGGTTGTTTATTATTTTACATAGTGTCAACTAACAAATCTCATGAAAATAATATTTAGTCTTTACATCTGTAGTGCATAGTAGAACAAGTAAACAATCATCTTTAGCATTATGACAGTATGTTCCAGCCAGAAGTGCTCAGCAACAGTAATTAAATTACAATTTGAAATTAGATTCTGCATTTATTCATTCCATTAATTACTGCTGAGTGACCCTGGACTTCACAGAGAAGAAATCAGATTTTTTATATGGAAAATCTGTAATAAGCCTTTAAGAAGTGTCCTGGTCTAAGACTGGAGGGATCTGATGTGTTTTGCAGTGAGTTTCATTTTTACTGTTTTTACAAAAGCTTGTTTCTTTTCATAATATGCAGCTTCATTAATAAATGTTGGGTACACTGTACAGTCCCCTTTATATGCAATTACTTCTCCATCAAGAGTCAAAAATAGAGGATCACCATTGTTCAGTGGCTGCCAGTCTTGATCCTTAGAAAAAGAAAACAAACAGAATATATTTATTCCAAAGTTTTTGTATATTTGTTGTTGTTTCTGAGTTTATGCTCAATAATTATGTTCTCTTGTTTATGGCAAAAGCTTTTAAAGGAGTAATGTTTTTGACTCGATGATCTCTTGGGTCCCTTCCAACCCCTAACATCCTATGATCCTATGAACCTTCAGTATATATCTTCAGGTTTCTGGCCTCATTTTCAGGCCTGTACAGAATTCACTGGTACAGATGAACTAAAAGAAAACTGCATGAGCTCACAACTGATTGCAGACAGCCCCTCATTTTAGAATTCAAAATTCAATTTAGATTTTGGAATAGAAGTTATCCTATTCCCTTTAGCTTTTCTCAGTTTTAGGCTCAAAAGTGATGTTAGTGACAGAATTTACTATAGGGAAGGTCTGAAGTACTCAGTAAACCTCTTGGCAGTGTTAAAATTTGGAATATTTACTATTAAACATGACTATGTAGCAGAAGCAGCACAGGAATGCTTCAAAAATGTCACAAATGGAAACTATTCCAGAACTTACCTGCAGTTTAGGGTGAATGATACCAATGACTTCATCGTTCTTATTCCTGGGATAATCTACTTTCTCCATTATTTTAAAAACCTCAATTGTACATGGTGGAAATTCCTTTCCTAGAAAGAATAAATGCAATTTAATGTCAGACTGAACACCTGCTATGTTAAAAAGAACAATGCAGTATTTATTCTCTTTAGAATGGCTTAAATCATTCGGTTCTGCCTTGTCAAAGTTTACCTGATAGTGATTAGCTCATAGATTGTACCTCCAGAGTCTTTTTGTCCCCTGTCAGCCAAGTCACAGAAGCAGTGACATGAGGCCCTGATCTAGGTTTGCTACTCAAATGCAACTTTTCACTGCACAGCTGAAAATATCTATTTTGTAGATGAAGAAATCGGTGAGAGGCCTGTGTCTGATAGCACTACACAACACGGAGTGCAATCACTGCTGTTCCATCTTTACTGTTCCAGCACAGTACTGGAGACTCTGACACACACAGCTGTATCCTTTTCCTTCTACTTCCAAAACGAATTCCCCGGCAAAATGTATTCTACAAGAATGTTAAACACCCGTTTTTGTCAGTGTGTATTTTAGATAGTACTGGGATACAACCATCTTACCAAATGGATTGATTTTAATTTTAGATAGCAATACACAGAAGGCATGTAAATCAAGCACTTTGTTCTGAGTCATAATTTGTTGTGCTCTCCATGTAGACACTATACAAACATTGTTAGTATTTCAGATTCTCAAAGCAACTGCATGATAAACATCAAGTATGCTTATTGAATCTTCAGAAAGGGGAAACATCCTTAAAGCAAGAGCTACATGGGGATTCAGACTTGTTAAAGCCACACGTAGGTGGTCTAGAGAGTAATCCCCACCACTGTAAGATGTTGTAGCCCAAACGATATATTTTAAATATATTCATCTCATGCAGTCTGCTGATAGGACACAGGGGGCCATATTCTCTCAGTACTTACTCTACCTTCATTAAATAGTTGCACAAAATCAAGGCCGTGTTTGACAATCTTCCTCATTTTGTCCAAAATATCAGCTCTAACAACACCTTGTGGCTGCGGACCCACCTCCACGCCTGTTTGCAGATGAGGGAGAATGTTAATAGAGCCATAATACATCACATGCTTAGATTAGACAGCAAAAACAGATGTCTGCTATGGTCTTGGTTTAGGTGATCCTGCTGTTGCAGGCGGATTGGACTAGATGATCTTTCGAGGTCCCTTCCAATCCGTAGTGATTCTATGATTCTGCAGTTTATGCTTAAGAGGAATTGTGAAGTAGAGAGTTAGGTGATTTTTAAGGCAGGCAGAAAAGTGAGGTCACGACTCAGGATCAGTTTAAAGACCTATGTATATTTTTGACTCTGTTATTGAGGCAAGGGTAAGAAACAGAGGCACTGTATATATTCATTTCTCTTACTCTTTTCCTCATCCTGTCTTTCCATGCTGCATTTTAAACTCATTGTTTAGCATGAAAAGTAAACTAATATTTTTTTTTCTATGGTTGTGGTTTTGATTCCATAAATGAAAAAGCTAACAACTTCCATCATTTCCCCTTTATCACATCATCTCTTCTTCTTGGCTAACAACCAGCCAACCAGCAAAGACATATTTAGAGGACATAAACATTTATTTTCTGAAGCTGTTACTTCTTCCATATCCTCATATATAGTATTTCAGCAAGCAGTGGGTTAACAGAGCTTAAGAATCTCCATCTGGCTTCCTTATTTTATAAGCCAAGTGTAGATCGGATCTCTTCCAAAGAAATAATCATACACATTTGAGTCGTAAATATATTGTCAAACAGCTACTGGTGATCAGAGCTCTCTGCAAAACATAATGAAGTGAGTGGCTCTGGAAGAGACATATTTTAAAATACTTTCTGATGGGTTAAAATAGACTTTATTGTTCATATTTACCAACAGGATGTTTTGCTACAGATCGCGTTGTTGCATACTTCAAGCTAGGATGTTCAATCAGCAGAACAGGACAGTGTTCTGGAGCCAAAGCAGTCTGTGGAGATGGTTTAAAAATTGCTTTGTTATGCAAATATTTTAAAATGTTGTGCCACAAAAGATTACTGATGCAGAAGTGATTTACACAATGTCTTCAATATGTTGCCTGTGTTTCATGGCCCTCAAAGAAGTAGGACATCTTTAGAAAACACACAAAGCTGTATTTGTTGGTCTCCTTTCCATTAACTCACGCCAGGCATGCTCTGCTGAACTCTGCTGTCTCCTTGTATAACTGAACACAGTCTTAGCCTTTAATTGCTAACAGGAAGAGGAATCTATTCAGCAGTGTTCCAAAACGTAGAACCAAAATACCGTAAACCAGATTTCAACTATTTTTTTGTGTTAGACTTGGATTCTCTTCCTGGGGACACAGGTTGTGAGTTAAGCTTTATTTTAACCTTTTTTTGGACATAGAAACCTATTTCAGGCCACTTTCTTGATGACTGCCTACCATTGCTTTTCGTATTATTTCGGTCATTAGTTTTTTATTATTTCAAATATCTTATAAACATTTAAATGGGATACATGTAATCAAAAACCCTATTAAAATATACCCTGTTTCTAAGGAAAAAGAACATGAAATGCTACGCTTTGGCCTAACCTTGACTCCATCACTCATCGCTTTTGGTCAGTTGTGCTTCATCCAGTTTATGCTTCAGCCAGTGCTTTTGCCAACCTCACTCTAGCCAATGGGATCAAACAGCTTCTAAGGACACACCACTATTCCTATAAATACTGATGAAGGGAACATTTGTCATTACCTGCTTTCATTACTTTTTATGTGTCTTTATTTCATAAAATTAATGTCTAACTATTTAGCGTGTGTGACCCAAATTTAACCAAGTTCCTGGCAGATCAGTGTGAGAGCAGAATAAATGACATTCATTTTCAGAGATGTTATTCTAAGCATTCCTCTTTGCACATCAGTCTTATGAATACTCATTTTAATACATGGAGATTATGATGAGTTCAAATCTGAATTACCTGATATTTTAATCAAATTATTAATTATCTCTGATTAAAAATCCCATCCTACCAGTGATTAAATATTTTAAACAGTTTTGCAGAATAAAAAATAGTATATTTAAAGAAACTACAAAATAGAGTAATACAACATTACAACTAAGAAATCTATTTTAAAAGTTTATTTAAATTAGTTTTACCTTGATATAATGAAACATTTGAATTGTAAAGTCATCCCTGGAGTTTTCAAGAATAAGGGTACCACCCATGTTAGCAGTGGTGTTGTGAAGGTCAAAAATAAGGTCATATGCATCATCACTACCTTTTGGGCCAAAAATATGATTGATTTCCTGAGCCCTTCTCACTTCATATGGAATATCTTCCACCACTGTCCTGCTGTTAATATCAGTACAAAGAAATTAGTAAACTCATTCCATAGCTTTACAGTCAACAAAATAATTACACCCTTTTCTTTTGACTTTAATTCCATAACTGACTGGACTTGAAATCACCAATTTAATTACCAAATAGTTAAAACTGGATTGATGTGTTTTTGGAAAAAAAAAAAGCAAGTACAATTGTTAACCAGGTCTCTACTGTTACACATCTTGTGCAGAAGGGTAGGAAGAGTGTTTTAATGTGAATTTAGCTAGCGTCTGTCTACTTCTCTCATTTGTTTACAGCCCCAGATTTCCCCCTATGCAAAAAAACCAACTCTATATTTATCAACAACTTAGTCCATTTCCCAGGTTGGATCATCCATCTCCTGCTGAGGATATTAGTCTTCCCTTTTTACCTTAGACATCACTCATAAGGTCTTTATTAAGACTTTGCTTTATTTCTTGATGTCTTTATTGCTTGGTTTTTCATATTCTGAGCAGACTTTTGCAGTGTCTTGTTCTGAGCCCACCTGATATTCAAAGCTCATAGAAGATTTGGTTGCTTCAGATTTATCCAAAGTTTTAGTACTTGGAATGTCAGGTAAACATATCAGCAGATCTGGATTTGATCGTGGGCTTGGGATGCCACCCAAGGACAATACAGACACACCTTGTATCTCTTGTGCTGCATCCAGTTTTCCTTCTCAATACAGCTCAAGCTTGGCAGTATTTTTTGATAGAAATACTGCTATTAAGCGGCACATAGAAAGTTTCTTTAAATACTAACAAAACACCTCAATAACTGTGAGGATATTTAAGCATCAGAAGAGGTTGCTGAGGAAAATTGTGGGATCGCTATGCTGGAGTATTAGAAGCAACAAGACAATCTATTAGCGATGTCTGTGTGCAGCTGGGGTGCTACTGGTGGGATCTGGATTTTTTACATGAGCCTCTCAAGCTCTTTTTTTCTACCTTAATGATTCTGTCTAGCACATAAGCTACCTTTGTTCTGTCTTGGAAATTCAACTTTCTTCACATGAGTGTTAAACTAATACTTACTGAAACTAATGCAACTTCCACCATTATTTTCAGTAATATCAGGATTTCACTGCCCTTTTTCTTACTTTGTAGTGTAATTTGTAATCCTGAAGGGTCTAGACTGAAGGATCTACGCTTGAAGAGACCAGGTGAAGGTGTTTCAGACAGTCTGTACTCTTGTAATAACACTGAGCAACTTAATAAGTCTTACTGAGGAATATTAGCTAAAAAAAAGAAGAGAAACCTGCATGTGTCTTAATCTCCTGATTTTTCAAGTGTTTAATGTTCAGAGTAGCTGAAGACAAAGCCACTTTTTTTTTTTACAGGTTTGTTCTAAGTAAGCAATCAAAACAATGGCCTCAACACTTCTGTTTTTAGAAGTCTGTTTATCTTATATATAATAATAAATAACAAAGCCAGATGAAAAGACGTGCAGAGTAAGAACAACCATCTCACAAAATATGCGATACATATTTCTTTGGGTGATGTTCAGCTTTACATTAAGACCTCTCTAAAACATAAAGACCTGGGTAGTCTGCAACTATACCTGTTGTAAGAATGTTTACACGCAAATGTATACCTCTCAAATAAATACTTCTAAAGCAGAGAAGCAAAATCCCATTGAAAATGTGCAATCAGTTGCTATTTTACAGTAATTATAGATTTTATATCCTCTAATGAGTCAGTTACATTGTTGAGCCTTTTTGGGAGACTTTTGGCTATCACTTTGCCATAGAATATCTTATTTCTAATTTAGCTAATGTCAAGTTTTCATCTCTTACTGTACATAACTGAAACTAAATACACTTCTCTGACTTGTCTGCTGTTCTTTCAGAGACTCAAGGTGTCTACCTTTAAATTGCCTCTACCTGCTGTCTTCCTGCCAGTATAATTGCATTAGAGAAGAGCTCCATAGCTGAATTGCACGAGAAGTGAGAGAGAATGACTTTGCAACTCAGAACAGCAATTCTTCAGTTTATGCAAATACAGCTGAGCTAATAGTAATTTAAAACGCTGTGTTTACGATGTGTCGAGACTGATTCCACTAGCAATAGTTTTCAAAGGAAACTGTTAACATATGCAATTTGCTCTTTTTGGGTTAAAGGTCAGTAATTTCAGTTATGTGACTGCACAGTTAAAGTAGTAGTGGAACTTGTACTAACATTGTAATCTAGAAAGGAAGCTCCTTTACAGTTTTGAAGAACAGACAAGTAAAACAACAAAATACAATGATTCTTACCCAAGATTGTCAGGGTCAAAAACACGGTTCAGATCACAGTCAACGTATCTAGTGCACTTCTTCACAGCTCTTGGGTTGGTAAGAAATGGTTTCACTTCCATTCCTGTTCTTTGAATCTCTGCTCCATTCTCTTGCCAGTGCTTGACCAAAAACACCCCTGATAACTCATTGCCATGTGTTCCCCCGAAGATAGCAACCCGTCTTACCGGAGCTTTATCAACAACAGAAGAGGAAGTCATGCTTTTCAGCAGCTCTAAGAATTGCTGAAAGCAAAACAGAAAATAAAGTTAAACTTTTGTCTCTGGAAAAAAAATTAATTACTTTGAATAGGAAATTCTTTGAGCCTGTGTAGGTCAGATGTGAATGAAAGTGAGTTAACATGTCTCTAAGTTTTGGACTCCCGTTACGAGGCAGGGAGTTGCTAACCTGGCACTCCTCCCTCTCAAGGAGCCCTCCCCTTCATTTACCATATTTAGTAACATCTCCAAGTCTGTTAATGGCACTGTTACACAGTTCAAAAGTTAACTTCTCCAGGCAGTCTCTATTAATACACGATACATAGGTAAAGCTTGTACTAAAGGAGTATGAGAGGCCTTTGTAATCTAAACTTTAATAGTAAGGCACTTAGATATCTGATATTTTTGCATTGCAAACCAGGCATAACAAGTATACTCATGTTTTATGTTACATAAACACTACAGTATACAAGGGCAGGATGATTTAAAGAGAGCAAAAGCAGCAAAATATGAATCATATCTTGGCTCCAGATCAGCATGTAATGCTGAAACATCAAGTACTTTCATCTAAAAACACAAGAACAGCTGAGTTCCTCAAAGCGAGCTGTTGCTTGTATGACCTTTTTTGTTTTAAGATATCTGAAGAACTAACAGGAACACTAGCTGAAATTAAAGTGCAATTTATCTACATCTGTCTCACCTAGTGTTCCTGACTCTAGATCTGTCTCAGGACTAGACCTCTCACACATTAAAACAACTTTGCCAGTGATAACCCTTCTAACTTCTGCAATCTCTGATTAAAAAGGAAGCGGCTATAGACCACAATGGGACAATAGTTTTGTTCCCCCCCAAGAAAACCTTAGTCAACAACTTTATTTCCAAAAGCATCCATGAAACTTAAGCCAAAGAGCAGCCATTACTTGCATCATGAGAGTGAAAACATTTTGAATAGTCTTACTACCAGAAAATAGGTTTTACTGCTGTAAATGACAGGAGTATTTGCAATTAGTATCTGACACACCCTAAATACATGGGGGAAGCTGTTACACTGCAAGGAAATAAAGAATGTTTATTGAACAATTCATTAAAACAACTCTCCAGTGACTGAGAGCGGCTATTTGGCTAGTGCCTGGGACAGGCTTTATAACCCAGGCTGACAGACTGTAGGTCTGCAAAAAGAAAGCTACGTTCAGGACTTATCTAGACGAGCTCTGCCAGGAATATATTTCCTACAAAAGTTGCTCTCTACGTTTCAGCTTGTGCATACAGATTTGCTGAACCTTACAGCGAGTTTATGAGACTGTTTACTTAAACACTCAACTGTATTACTGCTGCACTTAGAAGCTGTCAGATATTGAATCATAGTGAGTAATTTATTAAACAAAGCAGTAAAGTTGTATTTTACAGCACTGGACAGTCTGTAGTGTCCTTTGACCGCGGCCTCTTTAGCGGTGGTGCCAAAATGGCTGTTTACACACTGCCTCAAAAAATGAGCCGTGCTCTGAATTTTGATTTTGCTGGTTTTAAATGCTAGAGCAGCCTGAAGAGTAAATGGCAAAAGGCAAACGCGCAGCACTAGAACGTATGGTTCATCTTTCATTGCTGGTGGTACTGTAATGGCTGTAATTCTTTGCAAAACGCTGAATGAAATGCAGAGATGGCTGTGCACTTACCTCATTTAACATGCAAGAAGTTTGTCTCCTATAAAAGCTTTCTTAGGACAAGATTTACAAGTTGCTTTCCCAAACATGAGTTTAGGAACTGAAGCCATGAGGCTTCTTTTATACCCTTAGAGCAGTTAACTTCCAAACAGCTTTTAACTCCTGCCCTCCTGGAGCATCACAAGCACCCACAAATTTGTGTTATAAATTAAAAATCCTTCACTCTTTTGAATTCAGCACCAGGACTGATCCCTCATTCCTGTGCTTTGCCTGTACTTAGGCTTTGAAAAATTATGTGGGATCATATATAGTCCATTAAGGATTCAGATTGGGTTTATTTACATGCAAACATCTGGTAAGCTTAGAATTCGAACGCTTAGCATGCATGTCACGAGCAGAAGAAGACAGACAAAAATAAAACATAAATGGAATGAAGTCGAGCTACCAAATCCATGAAGGTGTGCATTTGAAACCGGAACAGCGTGTGAGAAGCGCAACACAGCTCGTCAAAGCCTTCCAAGGCTGCAGAATAAGGATTACAGAACCAAGATGGACTCCAGTCCTGCTGAACATGAAGATTTTGCACAGGAACCGGTCAGGAGTTCCACAGGTGTGAAACCCTGAGCGGTGTGGACAATGCAGGTACTGTGGTTTACAGCTGTACTTGTGTTCACCCATTTGGGGAGATGTGGCTCCTGCTGAACTGGGCACCACGGGTACGGAGATAATTCATTAAACCCCACTGAGGGCTGATTTAATCATTCCCGGCCTTTTCCCAGCCGGGGCTGACGCTGCCCCTCCCTGAGGCCTCCGGCGGGAGCAGCCCCCGCCAGCGGTCCCTCTAAACCCCTTCCCGTCCTTTTCTCTCTCCAGAGGGCGGGGCTGCTCGGCAGTTATTTTTGGCGGGAGCCGCCTCAGCCCCTTCCGTCAGGCTCCAGCAACGGCCTCAGGCTCCCTCAGCCCGGCACTGAGCGGTACCTCGGTATCTCCTGCTCTCCAGCCGTAGCATTACTTTTCCTGCCGCTTTAACTCTGAGTTTTGGATGCTTGTATTCAAGAGAGGGCAGAAAGCAAATCAGTACAGGCTAAAATCCTGTAAAACACCAGAATCAGCTTCATAAGCCGAAGCATCAAGTTCACAGGGCTTTATTCAACAGTAGGTAACTTACTGCTGGCCACTTGGCTTCATATTCTAGCAATATAATGTGCATTGTGTAATAACAGTGAGATAGAACCTGCTTTAATGTTGTCACATCATTGCCATCTCTCACAGAAATAAAGAGTAAATTGATCTGTGGGTGCAGCGGTGGTAGGTACTTGTGCTTCATTCTGATCAGCAGCTCTAATAGTTCACTACAGTTAACTGCCAGATCAAAATTAATTCAGAGGTAATGTCTGATATTATTCAGTATTATGTGCCAGGTGACTGATAGAATGGTGACTGCTACTGCACAATGGTCTGTGTAGTATCTTTGATGTACACAGTAATACACAGACATTTACTATCAAAGCAGATTAATCACGAATATACAAAACTTCCTGTACCTAATATACTAACATATCTATATATATCTGTTCATAAGACTTGTCTGATAAGGTTGGGGTTTTTTACTTGTGAAATACTAATGATAAAATTGGCTACAGATTTTAGGTCTGTACCACAGAGTTGAGGGGTTTTTTAAATGCGATGCTGTTTTTCACAGAAGAGTTAAATCATTTTCTGATGCAAAGCCACCTGCCTTGCTGTCACTCTTTGCAGCAATATATATATGGATTTTCTATTCTATTTTTCAGGTATTAAAAAGCATTCCCAGTATTTGAAAGTATATGCACTTTCAAATTCAGAAGTGAATCCAGTATTTTTACAGCACTTAAAAAATACAACTTTTACTGCAAAAATGTAATCATCTGAGTACTGGATCTGCAAAGAGCAAATTGCACCTTACTGGTGTGCCCATGGATGTTCTAAATTCAGTACGACTGCTCACACGTTTTAGGCTTGTGTCTGATGTGATGCACATCACTGGCTAAAGAGAGAATCACATAAAACGTGCATGTGTTTACAACATGCTGTAAAATCACATAAAATGTGTATGTGTTTACAGCATGAACTACTTTACATTGTCTACTTATCTAATTCTGTACAGCAGACTTGGACTGATCAATAGACTGCTGCCAATTAAGATAGAACAACGCAATGAAAAGGAGTTTAGCTGACACTTCAACTCTCAGCAGAGCAGGTACCAACCATTCTTTTGTGATTTACCAATGGTACTTCATTATACTTGTATATATGTACACATGTGTATGGTATTCATAGAGTGTAGCCAGTACTCAGTCCCGAGACCCCTAGATAGTGAGTAAACTTCCAGGGGTTATACATTTTATTGCAGCACAGGGGTCGGGGGCTGGTCACCAAGGGAAATGTTTCATCCATGGAATTATGTGCAGGACAGAGAGCTGAGAGTATAAATTCTGCAAGGGAATGGCTGGTCTGTGTTCATAAAATGTAATTCCTGTAGGTGCTGTAAATTACTTGATAAGTACTTTTATGTATGTATTTTAAATGTAAATTGTGTATCCTTTTGCCGTTAGTATAGCATTGTTATTTTAATTTTAGGTTGTCTGCCTGTACCTCTGTTCAATCAGAAAAAAAGAATCAGGCAGGCCCTCACTTCAAATCCTCATAACAATGAGCTAAGTACCGGTTCTCAGACTCACACATATGACTCTTCTCCATCATCATGCAGTAAATAAGATTTTGTTTTTCTTTTTTTTGCCTCTAAATCCAAATAACTCCTAACTTTATTATCATATTTCATGAAATTAGCCATTGTCTTTATCAGGACCTATGTGTATCCTTTATTTCTGAAAAGTTCATTATGTAAAAAATGTCCTCCAGGAAATTTCTTTCTCCCCTATACAATTGAGCTTTTAATACTTTGTGCCTAGAGGGACTTGGGCTCTTTGTGTGTCAGAGAATGAAGTAGCACCCGCATTTAAATAGAGTCTCTTGAAACGCTGACCTTTTGTTTTCAGTTGATTTCAATCAACATTCTAGTCCTGTGTTACAAGAAGAAACATGTATAAGGTGTCTTTCTTGTAATTCAGAAGAGAACTTCTGTTCTTCAAACTGTGCTCAGAAAGGATGATGCAGAATTCTGCCTTTAGTTCTTTGTTTTACTTACAATAAAGAAACAGAATGTACTTATAATAAAGTAGAAGTCTCTGTGCTAACAAGCTTAACATCCCTAACTTAACTTTTGTGTAGAGAAAAAAACAACTTGTTACAAGTTGGCTTATAATTACAGGTATCAAAGGATCACACTCCCTACTCCTTTTTTTTCCTCTTCCTGTGTGAGACTGTTTGGGGATCATTAAGCAGATAATGAGTAGCAGCCCTAAACAGACCGATTACCTTTCAGTCTTTTCAGTTGGTATCCATGTTGAATCTTTGTCTTTTGAGATTTAGGCTGGGGAAATGCGAACTCAGAGGAGGCTGAGCTACAGAAAGCAGCAAACAGTAGGTACTAAAAGCAGATTATCTAGTGCTTATTTGTCTTAATTTGGGTACTGATTGTTTCACAAACTGTGTTCCAAGCTATGTCTTATAATAGGCTGCTACAGTGTCACTGATACCTGAAGCTTATCTTTGACTGCCAAACAGAATATCAGGTGGATCCTTCCCTTCCCACCAAGCATATCAGTCTAATTGCTGGAAAAAAAATTGTGTGCCTGCAAATTGGTGATGACTTTAATCTTATTATCCCTCCTAAACCCAAATTATTCACATGAGAAAGTATACATCATGTTATTCCATATTCATGTAAAAAATTAGTGTATTTAGAAGATATTTTAGAGTTATGGAAAAAAATCTGAATCTTAGGTCAGGAAAGATCCGTACGCAGGGCAGGACAATGATTGAACCGGGTTTCAAGGCCTGTTGAATTCAGCTGGGTTTAAGCACAGGTGTGGTCACTGCCCTGTACATGGATAATTTTAAGGCTACTGCTTTGAGTATGAATATGTAACATAAGTTTTTAAAACTAAACCAGCAATATAGAAAATTGCTTTTCTTGTACTTTAATTGCATATCTGAGTGTCCAGGATAGATCTTGTGATACTGAACTGTGCCTACTGTTGTACTGCAGGGCAGAAGAGAAGGCTCCCAGTACTAGAGTCTGGAACAGAAATGAATATATGCCTTTAAATAATGCAGCAGAGTCAAGATCTCATAGTGGAATTATTCGAAAGCTTGAGAGCCTTTCAGATAGTCTGAAAACTGTTCAGCAGCAAAAACCTTCTAATAATCACAATTTATCTCAGCATGTCAAAGCAACAAAAACCAGCCAAACAGATGCATCTAAAGGACAGTGGCCAGTGAAACCTAACACTGCTTCAAGAAGCCTGCAGGATCAGAGTCAGGCATATAAGTTTAACCGCAATACTCAGCAAAATAAAATTAATGAAGATCCATTTAATTTTGTTCCAGGAGACAAAAGTCAGGTAAACTTATAGAGAGAGTTAATAGGGAGGTACAATGACCAAAACAGAGAAGAAAAAGAAAACGATGGAACAATGAGGCTTTCCTCAATTCTAGCTGCCTTAGTAAACCCTTCAGTTTATGAACATTTAGAATTTAGATTTTCATACTATAATAATTCACAATTCTCAATACAATCATATAAATTGGCAGGGAGTTGTTTGTGTAGTCTGAACAGCTCCTCTAATTTTAATGTAAATATTGGATATTTAACAGAACACATCATTGTTGATGTGCCTTTTAAAATATTGTGTGTGTATCTCTAACTTGAGTTTTCATCTTCCTCTGAAAGGAAGTTTCATCTTCTCAATTTATAATTAAAGACAAAAAGAATTCTTTGCGAATCATATCTGCAGTCATTGAAAGTATGAGGCACTGGAGCCAGTATGCGTATAAAACCACACTTCTATTTGAAGTTTTAGGTAAGCATGGAAGATTGTGCTAACAATAGTATGACAAAAAACATCTGGAATATTGTGTGCAGTTCTGGGCCCCTCAGGTCCAGAAGGACACAGAACTGCTGGAGACAGTCCAGCGCAGAGCCATGAAAATGATGAAGGGACTAGAACACCACCCTTATGAGGAAAGGCTGAGGGAGCTGGGTCTCTTGAGCTTGGAGAAGACTGAGGGGTGACCTCATTAATGTTGATAAATATGTGAAGGCTGGAGATGGAGCCAGGCTCTTCGGAATGTCATCTAATGATAGGACAATGGGTGTAGGACAAAGGGGCAATGGGTATTAGCTGGAACATAGGAGGTTCCATATGAATACCAGAAGGAACTTCTTCACAGTGAAGGTGACAGAGCACTGGAACGGGTGGGGCTGTGGAGTCTCCTTCTCTGGAGATATTTAAAACCCGCCTTGACATGTTCCTGTGTGACTTGGTCTAGGTGATCCAGCTGTGGCAGGGGGATTGGACTGGATGATCTTTCAAGGTCCCTTCCAATCCCTAATGTTACGTGACTGTGATTCTGTGAAAGGCAGTTTTATTCACTGTGGGAACAACAGCTGAAATACTTAAACCCACTAAATATTGGCATAGGCACCATCTAATTTTCCTGCTAGGAGATTTGATCACCTATCAGAGATGACTAAAACAGGTACAAAGTTGATAATACAGCCATCCTGCAACATCTATCCTGTTTCTTTTCATGTTTCTCGAATGTAGTACAATAATGAACTTACTGTAGAAAGCAAGAGTTTTCTGGTATTTTTCATAGAGTTAATCTGGGAATAAATATAAGTCTGGAGTACTTCTAAGCATTGATGACTTAGTCATCACTTTGCTTTTTAATTAAATTTATCTGAGAAGTGAACATGACAAAAGACTGAAAGGAAATCCAGATGGATAAGGAAATGCAAAGTAATGGCCTTATTTTGACAAGATTGCAAATGTTTAAACTTGATTTGCATATGAAGATCAATAAAAGTTAAAAACTGTCTTGTGCTCCACTGAACAAGGGAATAACCTGTTTACAGTGAGTTATGAAATCCACATCTGGTTGCTTGGTTTAGAGGCATCATACACAATTGTACTAGTCAAAGAAAGTGTAACGCCTGCAATTTGTAACTTCCCGTGCTGTCAGTGCAAAGAAAGCCGACGCTGACTTGGTGTATCTTAATGCTTTCGTGTTGTAAACACCATGTTCACATATCAGACTTGGTACTGTTCCCATGTTTACATGATGATTTATTTTTGCTTTTTGGTGTAGGCACACTTGATTCTGCTGTCACACTTGGAGCGTATGGGGCTAAGAGTTTTCTTCTGAGAGATGGAAAGGAGAGTCTGCCTTGTGTCTTCTATGAAATTGTAAGTATTCTGTTTCAACACCTAACACAGGCACCACTGGCTATAATCCCTTTTATGAACCTGATCATGCACTGTTCTGAGAAAACAGAACATTGCTGTGTAAAAGGAAAGCTGGATGCTTATCCCATACTGTTCCCAAACTGCTCTAGTACTATTTAGGCATCTTCAGACTTCTGTGGCAAAAAGAAAGGTAGGACTTTAAGTTCAGCTTCTAACGAACAGATAATAGCAGAAATAGCTGATTAAAATTTGTTCTGTATTTGATACTGTCTTCAGAAAGTGGACATTTTGAAAGCTTTTATGTTAGAAAGGTGATTTTTTTTTCTTTTTATTTTTTCATTATGCTTTTGATGAAGGACCGGGAGCTTCCAAGACTAATTAGAGGTCGAGTGCACAGGTGCATGGGAAACTATGATGCCAAAAGGAACATTTTCAAGTGTGTCTCTGTAAGACCAGCAACTACTGAAGAACAAAACACTTTCCAAGAATTTGTTAAAACTGCAGATGCTGAGATGACAGCATATGTAAAAACAATGAATGACATTTAAAAACCAAAGTGGTTGTTCAAAATGAGTTTTCACTTGTCGTTACCTGTAAGGGCTGGGCATCCTAAAGCATTTGCCAAAACAAATACTGAAAATCTGGTGAAAGAACTGTAACTACCACTGTGCTGTACTGCTTTTCTTACTTTATTCCTAGTTTTATGTGCAATAGCAGGGGGTTGTTATGTAGTGGATTAGATTTTACAGGAAGATTTCCTGAATTACAGTGGTTTAAATTTTGCTGTTGTGCAAGTGTCTGAGAGAAAGATCATCAATAGTAACACAGCCAGCCACTGCATTTCATTATCTTCAAGGTTTAGAAATTCCTTCAATACCCATTTCAAAATGTTGACTATGCACTTCTTTTGAGGAGTGTTTGCTCAAAGTTTAATAGTGAACAAATGTCAACAAAGTTCTCTTTAGCTCTGTGTGTTGCACTTAAGCTGCTCTTTAGCAGAAAGTAGGAAGGTGGTCTTTGCTCCAGTTCCCTCTTCCCTTTGCTGGATTACAAGAACACCTGTAAAAGCTTTTCTAGAAGTGAACATAACAGATATTACCAAAAGATTACACAGGATGGAGTTGTATATATTAGGTATTCATGTGGTTTCTGTTGATATTTTATCTGATTCATATTTTAAAAAAAATAACTAGTCAGTATAACACCTGTATGGAAGAGCAACAGCCCCTGAAGCTGTAGAAGGATTGCTCAAGGACTCAGAGGAAGTCACAGAGAAATAATTATTTGTGCACAGAACTTCCTGGCCTTTGCTGCAGAAATATCTTTCAAGAGGGATGGAGTGTATACATGCTTATGTGTCTTTGCCTTCAAACATTAACCTTCTTAGATTATTCCTGCTGTTTCTATTTCCTTTGCCCCTTAGCTGGTTCCCCTACTTCAAAAGTTTCATACCAGATCTGTTTGCAACTGTAAAACAAAAGAGTTGTCAAGAAAGATCGGAACACTCTAGCTGGTTTTTTTTGATCATTTTATTATACAGTGTTGGCAATTGGAAATTTCACATTTAAAATAATTGAAGTATTGTATCCAACAAGTCAAATACAGAAAACAGTTAATATTCTAAAAAGGAGCCAGCTAGTCAACGCAGAAACACATTAATGGAAAATACAGCTTTTAGTTACACTTAAAAAATTATATATTTAGAATAAAACTTGAACCTGGTCCAGTAAATTGTTTGACTTGAAACAGGAAAACATTTTTACACATTTTAACGCGCAGACAGTCTTTATTTAAAAAGTGATCTGTCAGTGTTAGCACATGTAGTGTTTGTGTTCAGTTGAGCATCTAACGTATATGATTTACTAACTGTTGTACGAATCACTCACATTGCCATCTCTGCCTCCTGTGCTAAGCTGGTTCTGAGCGTTGACATTTCAAGAAGTGTTTTGTCTGTCCAGTTGTAGAGTTCATACACGTGTATTTGATTTCCTTTATATATCACAAAACATTAAGAAAGTTCCAAATTGAAGCATTAGCTTAACTCATAAAAGGTGCAGAATATGACAGGACATAGAGCTTGAGGATGTCCATAACAGAAGCAGCCGGGTTTTGACAAGTAAAGGATTTGGTACAGTGGTGTTGTAAATGCTTAGGTTCCACTGTAATGGTAATTTTAAACTACATGGGAAGCTTGAACTGTGGGACTGGACCTGCCAGGATCTCTGTGTGCGGTCAGCATCATGCAAAGGTTGTAGAACTGCTGTTGGGTGATTAATGGTTTCAGTTCTGTTCATGTGAAAGGTACATTAATGAGGACTGGCAGGAATAGGTCGTTCTTGTCTACCAGGTCTGTTAGGACTGTGAATAAAAATCTAAAATAATGTTTCCCTCAGTAAGTGTTTGGATCTTTGCGAAGAAAGTTTTGTACTTTGCACTAACAAATCACTTTTTCTAGTGGAACATTAAGTGAACAGTCGTAAACATTACACCAAACAGAAAAACCCCTACGTAATACAGTTTATACACGTTACTCGACATTTTCCAGTTGTTGCTTGGTTTGTTCTTTTAACGATATTGATCCTGTCTTGTCTAATGGTTCTAGTGTAAAGGCACAGGTTGGTTAGGAAAGAAAAGCCTGCATCGCTGTCTTTCTACTTCACGGTGATGATTTTCTTTTTACATGTTTGTTATTCCTCACTTTTCTGACTCGTACGTGAAAATTATCAATTTCAGCCATTCATTATAAAAAGGGCGAGACATTACTGAAAACTACTACACAGAAATGACTGAATTTTATACGTCTTACTTCAGAGGCATTCCTTCAACCTATTTCTTTAAGTGTTGGGGCGATTCCATTCCTTAGCAAAAGCACGTAGCATGCGTTTGCTAACTCTCAGTGTACTCAGTTCTACACTGAAATCTGTAGTTCGAAGCTCAGTAATGGAGCTCGACACATTTCTATGCAGAATTTGCTTTGAGAGTGCATGAAAATGTAATGACAGACAAGTGTTTTGGAAAACAGTTTAGAAGGGTGAGGAATGTAAACGAGACTGCAGAAGTCTTTGACAATTATTACAATAACACAGTGATTGTTCTGTCTGTTTGCATTTTCTTATACATCCTCAGCTTGTCTCTGTCTGTCCCTTCATGTACACTTTCCATTTTAAAAAAAAATAATTTAGGAATCAGTTGGACTCAGCTAAGTGAAGAATAATAAATGTGATCACTTGGTTTGTGCCAAAGCAAGAAGTACAACTCTGAATTAAATATAATCTATGTGATTATTTTTTTAAATAAATAATACAAAATAAAAGAGGAGACTAGAATTATAATTCCATTTTTAGTTTAGATGAAAAACTTAAGAGTAGGGTGAGATTAGAACCCAATGTTTCTTTTGCCTAAGGCAATCAAGTGCACTTATTTCAATGCTTGATAGGAATGAATTCAGTGCTACCATGGAAATCAGGCTTCACAAATTTCACATACAAACCCATGAAATATGGCCATTTGCAGTTCTGACACAAACATCAGATTCTTCTTAGTTGTGTGCAGTAGCATTTCACTTCTTTTTTTAACAATAATGGGCTCTTAATGGAAACTTTAGTTAATTCTGGCTTGATTTACCACTACATACAAGGGCCTCTGGAAACAGACTTTTTTTTGTAAAGAAAGATTTGTCTTTTTGGCCTTAAAACAAACAACAAACCCCAAAACCTACATTTGTGATCAAATAATTCAAGAAGTTTTGTAAAAGTCCACCTAAAAATATAATTTAAGATATTGGTTCTTTTCCTGTTGTTTAATCTAAACCATCAAGAAGCTTTTAGAAGTAGTTAGATCTCTCTGGAAAAAGTAATTACATTTGATTCAAGTCTTCATGAAGGTGACTCTAAATCTTGAAGATCAGATCAATGTTTAAAGGTGTGGCTACAACTAATTAAAAGAGATTAAAAAGAAACTTTTTCCTTCTTTTTTAGCTAACAAGCTTAATTTTAGGCCGTGGCTGCTAGTACGTGATTTTTCACTAATCAAAACAATCGTAACAAAATACCATTATTGATTTTAAGATTATTGGGTTCATAAAATGTGGACATCTAATCATATATGAAAAGTCAATTGAAGCTTTTAAAAGACTTACGATTCGAGACACAAAAGAAACTGGGAGGTAGACAGATGTTTTGAGGATAAACAGATTGTTTTTGTCTAAGGCTTTATGCCATTATATGTTTAGAGCAGTATAAAGGCTGCTGATTAATCTTAGTTCAATTCCAGAGTGTTCGCTGCTCATACTTATGGAAGACTGTCAATGCACTTTTGGTCTCTGTGAGTCTGACTTTCTCTTCCCCATCTCCTTTTTAACCCTCTTTAGCAATACAGCTAAGTGGAAGTGCTCTCATAATTTCTGCCCATTGCCCATAGACAGGAATGTTCTGTTCTTAAACAGTAGTAAAATACTATAAAATAGTAGGTATTGGAGTTGGAGATATGTGCTCTTTCGGTGCATATTTTGCAAAGAACGGTAAAAAGACAGACAACATGACCCCGACAATTGCCAGCATGTACCCCCAGCCAATCTGGCAGTCTCCTGCATAGTAGATGTCTGAGTTCTCACAGAATCTCTTCACAGTAGCAGAGTTGAAACCAAAAGGGTAAACCAAAAGCCCAGATGCCATTATGAACACTAGAGAGGAGAAAAAAAGAACACAACAATTATTATTTCTTTACAAGAAAGAATCCTTCTTTTAGCAAGTCAAGTATAAGTTATATCAAAATCAATGGGAAAAGTGATTTTAAAATTTAGGATTGTCAGATTATCTTCCTTTTCATAATTACCTCTGGTGGACTGCAGTGCCATAACATGGTGGCAAGTTGATATTGGGATTTTTTTCATGACAGCTCTTGCCCATTATATCACTTCAGAAACGTTGTGATCCAAATTATGTAGCCATTTAAAAAATTAGATGAGTCAGATACAGTGGAATCCAGAGGAGAAGAATTCCTAAATCTGCAGATTCCAAACCAGCTTGACTTTCTTCACAACAGCATTTTTGTACATGAGACACTCACTATATTCTGCCAAACAAAAACTTTCAGTGAAAGAGTTTAGATGTGGGTTTGCAGATTCTGCTGATGAGGTTCTGGTAACATCAGAACTTTCTCATTATTACAAACTCAAATTGTTTACAAAATCCTGCATTTGACCCAGAGATTGGGAGACTAAAAATAAGACAATCTGTATTCTTTATATTTAGCTTTACTTTTTCTTTAGCTTTTATCATTGAGTCTTTCAGTATATTTTTTTAATTATCTCTGTAATCTTAAGGGTTAGGAAAAGTTTCAACTGAAAGTTCAGACCTAAATAATTAAGGCCTGAAGTTCTCGTCTTACCCACTATTGACAGCTTGGCCTCTAAGAATACAAAACAAATGTAACAGGACTTGCTGTAGAAACCTGAAGCTTAGCGCGTGAAAGCAGAGTTAAAGTAGCAGGAACTCTATCCCAGTGACTTGTGTTTTCCTCCTCCCAAGCAGAGTGGCAGATGAATCCTGTGCATCATGAACGCCTAAAATACCAGCAAAGCTTAAGCTGCCTCTGATGTTGGAAAGCCAGACTTGCCTCCTGCAATTACACTGTCTGCATTATCTGCCAGCTTCTAATACAACTTCACAGATTTTACACTCTTTAATGAACACGTCTTGTATTTAAAGATCATGGCTTATGCAGTTAATGTAATGAAGAGCAGCACCACTTTTCCCGCTTTGAAAGTAAGGCTGCCCAAGGTATGAATCATAACTGATAAAGAGGCATAAAGTGCTCTGGTACAGTCCTCACAGCTTGCTCCTGCCCACCTTGGAAGTCAAAATGGGTGGCTCTAGGCTGATGTGACTGGCTTTGCCACCCCAGCCATTGTGGGTAGCCCATGTTTGAGAGAACACCAAGAAACCATGTTCTCTTTTCTAGCCTTGCTGCTCATGAAAAACCAACACATGTAAAATCTAGAATGATTTATGTACCCAAACGATACTACAAAGCAGTCCTTCTCCCCACCTCCCCGTTCTTCCAGGACAGCGTTTTGTTCACACGCAGTGGGTTGTTGGTGATTCAAGAATAGTGGTAATCACAATTAACTGTTATGTTTGAGCCGTTAGGTAATTCATAGCCCTCAAACACCTAATACAATATTAGGATTATAAAACAAATACTACATGCTCATGTCTGTGTTTGCAATTGCCTTTCAGGTAGGTCATGTATGTGTTGCTCCAATTACAACATTGCAGAGGCTCAATCTTAAAATTGTCCAGTAGGAAAGGGCAATCGCTCATTAATCTTTTTTAATTAGAAAGCTCAACACTTTAATAAGCTTGAGGGTTAGACGAAGTTAAAAAAGTTCTAACGCAGCTTGTAAAGTCCCTTAACAATTTGAATTAAATAATTCCTTCGAGTCTAAATGGAATCGCTGAATTAATCCCTTGTAAAAAACCAATAAGACCAACAAAATGGAAATTAAAAGCAGAGAAGCCACAACAGAGGCAAACTTGCCAGTCTGCTTCCCTCTAGGGTAACTGAGATACATGTGCAGCTCTCTGAGAGCTGCCCTTGGTCCCACAACCACGATGCTTTAAGCCTTTGTTGAGTTTTTGGTGATTACCAAGGAGAGGACGCTGTACTCAAGGTAGGTGAAGGTGATGCTGTAGGAGCCAGTTAAGGGAAAGATTCTTCCCAGCTCGGACAACATCCTGATGCTCAACCAACTGCATCTGCTGTGAGTACCCAGGAGGCAGCTCACAAAGCTCAGTGCTGAGCCCTCAGCGGCTGCATTTGGCCTCTACTGTTCAACAATGCACAGAAGCTGAAGCTAAATACAGAGAAGTAATTTCTGTGATGCAGAACTCCCTTCGCTGCAACATACGACACCACTAAAAACAACACAAAATGAAAACAGGATAAAATGAAGCTAAACCAAACAGCACACGCAAACACCTCGACTAGCAAAGGTCACTGAGCTTTCCCGAAAGAGGAGAGTTTCCTTTGGTCAGCAGCACAGGCTGAAAGCACTGAGGTTCTTCGTACCCAGGAGAATTCCCCGAGCACCACCTCTACAGGCAGAAACGTAGGAAGGAACCTCAAAGGTCAACCCAAAGAGAGGGAGACTTTTCCTACCACTGCCATAAACTTTGAGAGTGTTAAACACCTCAGGTGATTAACAAACTAAACCATGTTAGTCCAGAAGCCCATGTGGGCTAACGCCACTGGGCAGTGAACAACATGCTACCCAAGAGACTGGGATGTGAAGCAGATACGCAGCACAGCCCCGTTCAGAACCCAGTTCTGCTGCTCAGCTGCACGAAGAATCTTGAAATAGCGCTGTGGTGCAAATCCTTCCGTGAAACGGGGCCTGTTTGCAATGGAAAATGAGCCAGTTGTGAGAGAAACAGCAGCTGCTCCATCAAAGAAGCAGGTCTAAAATTAAAGCTTCAGATTGTTCATCTTTTCAAAGCTGAAACAGTCCCATTCAGCAAAAGAAAACACGCAGAACTGGGAGCAATCTTTATTTCATGGAATCCTCTTAAACTCTGCTGTTAAATGTGCCGGGTTTCTGACACTATCTCAACCCCTTGCTCTACTTCAGGCATTTTTGTGTGCGTGTGTTTGCATTTTCTTTTTGCTTGGGTCTCACAGAACCATTCGGAAGGCTGTGCTTGACAGCGACACCAGTGTTTTGATTCCCACTCGGTGCTGCTGTTGTGGGGTTTAATGGGAGAAGCTTTCTTTTTTGAAGGCTAGAAATAATCTGTCACAGCCGAATGTAATGTGTTCACATATCAAACGGGCTAAAAAAGTTACCCATGGTTTCATATCCTCAGGCATGTCATAGAATGACCTCATTATTCTCATTTAGGTGCCCTCTTCTTACAAAGGCTCCAAATATTGAATAGCCCGTTATTATCAGCAGAAGCCAAGCTTTCAGCCCTGGTGCTAATGACTGCTTAATAGTGCTGGCTGTCAGCAGAGCAGTTAGCCGGGCCAGCACACAAAGAAACAGTGGGGCTCCATTTAGGCTCCTCATATAGCACTTATGCCACTGCACAGTTTTCCAACAACAAACAGCACTTTAAAAGGTGTCAGAATACAGCAGAGAGCATCTTACTGGTGAGTGCGGTGCAGTCCTGCTGTCACACAAGATGATGAGAAGCAAAACAACATATTTGGGTCTGTTCTGTAGCATGAAGCATATGGAGTGTAGAGGGGACTTGCTGGTAATATGGATGGTTGCAGCTCCTTTTTGAACGTGGCTTGGCTGGTTGTTTGATTCATCTCATCGACAGAATATTTGATCTTATCAAAATCCTGCATTTCTTGGCGTTGCTATCTGACACGCAGTGTTTGCTGTTGCTGGGTCATCGCCTGACATCTCACCAGTAAGTGACACCAGTGCTGACTGCAAGTCAAGTCCACATGCATTTGTTCAACTGTAAGTCACCTTTTCTTTCTTTTTTGCCCTCCCAAACAGTTGTGATCTCACCCTCATCCTCTCACATCTTCTTGTGTCCTACAGCCAGACAGGAAATGGCAGTTTCTCCTCGGAAGGGTTTGGTAACCAAGGCAGGACCTCTACACTGTGCTCCTGCTCCCTGTGCAGGACTGAGGCTTAAAAGGTATGGTTTACATACTTGTTATTTCATGTAAATTCCTGAATTTGTCAATTCCTACACAAAATAGCTTTAATTACCAGGAATAAGGTTTTAGGGAACGCAGGCCACTTTGTAGAAAAACTCGCAAACCACTGCTGACAGTACTGAATCACTGACACTTCTACTCAGAGAAAAGAGCACTTTCTGCTGCTTTAAAGTCTAATAAACTATAACTCTTTGTCATTGCAATAGTTCCTTCATGTCATTAAGCTCCTGGCATACTGTTTAATTATTTAAACCTACCACATAGCATTTTCAAGTTGATTTTAAACCAAACCAAAGCGGTGCAGTTCTCGTCGGGGTGTGCAGAGGGCACCAATGTGCAGCTCTCTGAAACACCGTGCACGAAAAATGGCCTTTTCCATTGCCACTTCGTTTGGCGAGGCGAGGGGGGTTTTCAACCTATGAAACATACTAATTAAATAGGGGTTTGCTATTGGAATGTGAACACTCGGCTAAGCGTATGTGTATCGTTCCCTACTAACGTTGACATTGATGGAAATCCAGGGCTGGACCACAGATATTATAAGGATGAGAAAAGGCTATTTTATTGTGTTTGCTAAGTTGTTTAGGTGCAGATAGCAGTAACATTGATCACCAGAAGAGAAATATGCTGTGTGCATGAATTATCTTCCTGAAATTGCCTGCCCTAAGAAGATTAGTTTACCTTGGGAGTTTAATTTGTTTATTTTAGGAGTGTATTATATTCCTCATACTTGGGACAATGACAGATTAATTGCAAGACTGTGGAATGTATCAGACAATCGTTAGAATTAGGGCTCAGTCACAGGCCAGCAAGAGTATTATTCCAACCCTATTACAGATTATCACGGTCTTATCTCTTCTTGGAACATTTTTATTGACAGAGCTTAATCTAGCAAAGCAGTTTTCACTCAGCTCATCATGAAGTTTCCTCTGACATATAATCCATTACCTTCCTTCTTAAAGCTGGCAGTTCTTCTTGTGCACAATCACTTGTCTGTAAATACCACATTTCCTCTCAGGTTTATACAGTTTATAAATCTACTAATTTTGTTCACTTCTCTTAAGCTTTTCTTTATGTTGATATGATCTTACTTCCATCATTTAAAATGAGCCACCAGATGCCGATCCAAAGGCACAGAAACCCTAACACAGAGCCAGAAATACAGCCAACATCTGAGCAGCAGGGAGGAAACCTTTCCACCAGTAACACAGCCAGCCATCTTCAAAACCATCATCTCTTGTCCTGTTCACTGGCTAGTGCCTATACTTGGTACTTTGCATCACTCTTCCCAAGCAAATAGGGCTGTGGCATGGTGAAGCATTACTACTTTTAGGATATTCTGGACATGGGCAGTGCAAGTTCCCTTCTACAAAAAGCAGATACCTTTAGGTCTCTTCCAACAGTTGGAAACCTACAGACAAATAAAGTCCGAAGTCACAGTTATTGTTGGTAATTGCTACACCTGAGTGTACAAACAGAAGTAAGATGGCATTTGGGGCTATCTGCAAAGTAGTGATTTCCTGTGGCTACTTTTCCTGCTGTTGCAGGAGGATTGGACTAGATGATCTTTCGAGGTCCCTTCCAATCCGTAATGATTCTATGATTCTACTTCAGAAAAGGGTGAATTACTTAGAATAGTTTTGGTGAGAATTAAAATACATCTAAAATCAACAAGCTTCATTTAAAATGAATTAACATAAAGAGGAAATATGTGAAAGGTGGGTGTCAGGAGGATGGACACGAGTGTCAGGCTCTGCTCAGTGTCATCTAATAATAGGACAAGGGGCAGTGGGCGTAAGCTGGAACACAGGAGGTTCCACATAAATATGAGAAGGAGCTTCTTCACAGTGAGGGTGACAGAGCACTGGAAGAGGTTTACCCAAGGGGTTGTGGAGTCTCCTTCTCTGGAGACATTTAAAACCCTCCTGGATGTGTGCCTGTGTGACTGGATGTAGGCGATCCTCCTGTGGTGGGGGGATTGGACTAGATGATCTTTTGAGGTCTCTTCCAGTCTCTAATGTTCTATGATTCTGTGAAAGTGGCCTGTCAAACCAAACCAGACCAAATCTTCCTCGTTTGGAAGGAAAACTTTGGAGAGACACAGCAAATAGGGACCACTGTTACCTATCATTCTGCGCTGCAGAACTCCTGCCAGGTGCATGTCAGGTACTTGCAGTTCAAACTCCTGAAAGCAGCCCTAGCAATTATTCCCTCCAAGGAAAGCAAAATGGAGAGCGGGGAAGACGGGTAATAACTCCCCTATACTTGGTATCAAAATGTCGCTGTCTTCCTCTGTGAGGGAACAAAGAACTGGAACTCCTCATAATGACAGAGCCACCTCTGACACAGCTTAGCTCTTCTCCTTTGGAAAGAATTATTCCATTGGCTTCATTTCAGTCAAACATGTTGTGATTTGAGGAGTGTGTATCAGTGCTGGACTGTTGCCAGATACATAGATTATCCCAATTCCTTTTCTAAATGGTGTAACTGGCAAGTTAGCTCTTAGCAGCTACAATATAAATGTGGTTTTAACGAAGGCTGAGTAGCTTGTCAAACCCCTTTGTTAGCTAACAAAGGCAGTGTATTGGTTTGTACAGTGTCTCCAAACTCTATGTTTAAATGCTGCATAATGTGACTACAGCTCACAAGCTAAGGAACCACATCAGATATAGTAACTTGTATTTTCAGATATGTAAATTTATGCAAAACTGGTGGGAAATATATGTATACAAAGAGCTGGACAAGGGTTTCCTTTTCAGTTTAGTTGGATTCATCTGAGGTGGAACAGGAACAGGTTCTCTTAAGTAAAGCTAGCGCTGAGATGAGTGCCCACGCACATTTCTGGACGTATCTTTTTAGCACCATTTAAATACCCCATTCAGGTTGTGTTGGCACAACTTGCTCATTCAGATGAGCCCTTAGTGCACAAATAGCTTCTTTCAGAAATGCCTAACAATTGTGCGAACAGCAGAATCGACCTCACTTATTAACTGGAGGGAATGGAATCTAACTATCCAGACTTGGAAAAGAAACTCTCTGAAGCCAACAGAGAGGTAATTGGGCTTGGTAATTGCTGCATTAGCTGCAAGTTTATTAAGGGCCACAAAAGGAAAAGCCATCCCGATGACCTTTGGGGTTGCATTTCACAGTGTATTTTCTACAGGAGAACAAATGATGAAACTTCCCTATTTCTGCCAAGCGAGTGGTAGCTATGGTGAGAATTTATGGCTGTAATCTGGTAATCTATGGGCCTAATCATGCAGTTATAGAGTTGCGTGTCATTTACTCAGAAAGGCTGAAATGATCTAGCACTGTGTGGACTGCGCTGAAGGAGTGTGTTTTGTCATCGGCAAGGTTACAAGACATACAGCCTATTTAGCGGACTGGAAAGGGACAGACAAGAGCTAATGTTTCTCAGAATAGCAGACTGTTAACACAAAATTTTACATGACTCACGGAGCTGAGAAGTGGGGACTGTCAGATGTGCTCTAATTTAGAAGCCATTATGATTTTCCTCTTTTTTTTTTTTAAGTTTCTGCATTAATTTTATCGATCTTCTCTTTAATTTTTGGGAAATTACGTAACTTATGCCCACTCCATCTCTTTCAGAACAGCCAACACAAAAACAGACTCATAATGTAATATTGACATTTTAAAGTATTGGATTCTGCAGGTGAGAGCTGCATGTTCACAAAGTCTTGTGGCTGCAATCTGCTTCCTTTATCCCCGTGTCTCGTTTTACTCCACAGTTAAGCGCTAACACAAAGTGGGTATTTTGGTTGTGCTGCGCTGGGTAAATATAACGTGGCACACACTTTCTAAATGATGCTCAGTGGGTAACTGCCTGATGCCGTTTCTACAAGTAGAAACAAAGGTGGCAACTGCTTTGCTTCTAAATGAAGCCATCCATGTCCAAATCAGTATGTTCTCCAGCTCAAGCAGGCACTGACACTGATGACTGAAAATTTAAATACTCCTTCCTGTGATCTGGCTAAGAGCAAGTGCAGCCTCAACTCAGTATCCAGTGCTTTCCCTGCCTAGCAAAGAGCAGCCAGGCTCCATATGCAGCTGCAAGCAGTGAGGGAGTGGTCACACTTTTCCTGCAACATATTGTCTCTCCTTTGGAGCCAAATTGCCTGAAGAGAAGAGGGGTGGTGCTGTCCAGCCCACAGCAGGTCTTGGCTCCTGTTCTGGCTGTCACTTCCAAGTCCTTAAACAGCTATTTAGAGCAGGGGCTGAGGTCCAACAGACAGGCAGTGATGTGTAGATCACCTGAAACGCCATGATTCGACATGACACGTTTCCTCCCTTCTCTTCCCCACGTGCTCACCTCACAGGTCTGGTTTAAATCAATCTTTTCACCTCTCCCAAGACCCACAATTTAAGCAGAGCAGACACAAAAACAGATTCATAATGAAGCTGGTGGCCATTAACCCCAGCCTTACATCAGAAGTGACCTTACTGTAAAGTGCTGTACGGTGAATTTATTTTGACTTTGCACATTCTATACCTTTTCTCTCACGTCGCAGAGACACGCAGTGTGGCAGCAGTCAGTGGTGGTGGTAGCCCCATGCCTGAGAATAATGCCCACATAGGATCATCATAGGATCATAGGATGTTAGGGGTTGGAAGGGACCCAAGAGATCATCGAGTCCAACCCCCCTGCCGCAGCTCCCTTGTTACAGCGGTGCTTCACATCCCAGCAGTCTTCAAGCCTCAGGGATAGCACATTCATTACCTCTCTCAGAGACATGTATTTTACATAAGTGGCTGAAAGGTGATTAGAATCCCTGACAGAACAGCATTTTATCTGGAATGCAACCATGAAAAATACGTGTCTAAACCAAAAAAGGCATCCCACATCCTTCTCCTTAATGATTGAAGCTACAGAGACCAGCTTCAGTTTTCCCAGGGCACAGAAGCTAGCAGGAGGACACAGATTGCACGTTTTCATATCTCCTCATAAAACCTCCTTGACAGGGGGTTGAAACCAGAGTTTTCTGTTTCTCAGATGTCCTAGTCCTGTGACTGTCATCACTCAGCAGCAGCAGCAGCACACACAGTGCCACCTGATCAGAAAAAACACTTCTGTAACAACCATCATTTCATGCTGCTGGTCCCAGCCCACCATAAATCAGCAACACCACAAGTAATGTTGGAAATAATTGTCCACTCCGAGCTCTCTCCCTCTTTCCAGCACAGGTGCCACGCAGCTGTAGCCATATGGCAAACTACACCCTACTGAAGCAGGTTATCGCAGCACCTCCAACAGTCAATTCCACCTGAGTACGTGGAACCTTTCTCACGCAGCAGATGGCAAAGTGCAGCTTGCACTCATGCGGAGCTTCTTCTGCTAGAAAAAAATAACGTAGAAATCCAGAGCAGTGACAGAAATGCCCCAAATTACTAGTTACATAAAAGGAGTTTGACATATCTGATCATCTTATCAGGTTGGCCCAACTGCACAGTTCCCACCTCCAGTCACTGCAAAAGGCCCAGACTTCCTCCTTCATTAATGCATTTGATGGATTTAATGAGTTACCTCATTAGGGTAATAAATCCCTTCAATAACTTTATTACACTTTGATACAATTATTCAAGTGGTGCAGCTAACAAATGATCATCATTTATGCTTCTTGACAGAATGTCTTACATTATTTGGACCGTGAAATACAAAATCCATAAATAAACTGTGGGAATGACTGAATGTCTCTCTGGGGGAGGGTATTTTTCTGTCTCCAGTTAAGGCAGCATTGGAAATCCTCCATCTCTTGGGCAAATAACTTCAGGAGCACTGCAGGAGGCTGATGCCTACCAGCAGTGTTCTCCTTCCCACTGACTATTCAGGAAGGAGAGGAGCTGCTGCAGGGTATGTACCCCCGCCTGTCTCCCTAGACATCTTAAAATGCACCAGAAGGGACATAACCCATATTTATTTGCTCCAGCACTTCATCAGATTTAAAATCCAGCTTCATAAAGGCAGTTCCATTCCTGGAGGTTAAGCTCCTTGTCTAATTTTGATAAGGTGCAGTGACACCATCAGAAAACAACATTACCTTCTGGAAATTATTTGAAAACTAAATTGAATTGGTTGCCATGCCATTTGTATTTTCTGTGGCATCACAGTAAACGACATCATCAAGAGAATAACCTTAGGGGCAAGGGTGTGCTCAGATTCTTAACCTTCCCATGGCCAGCAGTATTACAGCTTCCTATTACCAAAGTAATAATATTTACAGTAGGTAGACTGCAAGAATGGAACCACACCACCATTTATTTACTTACACTTGATAGCCACCTCTGGCAAGAACAAATTCCCCATTAATCACCATCTTATCTCTCTAAGAAACAGTTACTCTCAAGGACATCTGTATTATTCCCTTTGTTTTATTAATACAAAGAATAGCTCTGCTATGGATCTTTTGACACTGAACTTTATTTATTGTCTTGGTTTTCTTTTTTTAAGGGGAACCAAGATGCCTGAATAAAACAAACACTGATCTTCCTTAATAAACAAAGTACTTGAGACTCCAGCCACAGCCAGGGACATGTGCAATGGCAATGGCTCTGAATATATTGGTGTGCAAAGAAACTGCAAATCACTGTCTCTCTCTCTTGTCTGCAAAATCTGCAGTAGTGAATTCTGAGTCTCTCCTGGGAGTGCAGATGATCTTGTTGCCATGTGAGAGTGCCAGAGCAGCAGTGCGCTGCAGTCCAGGGGGTCAGCTTAGAAACCAGTTCCTAAGCTCAGACCTTGTCATAAAAAGATGCACATTTCTCTTCCTTTTGCATAGTCTTTAGGTGGCATTTTAAAAACCACACATTCTATTGAGCTCCAGCCTGATCTGCTGTTCTAAGTTTCCAAGAGCACTGCATCATAGATGTTCATCTTTGAAAGAGAACGCAGTGTAGGCCCAGCAGGGGACAACACCAGCCACACTCTCCTTCGTGTGAGAAAAGCTTTAGTCGAATGACTTCCACGAGCTGACATCTGTGGAAGTTCTTCCCAGTCAGTGGGTTTGGGTTTGTTCAATTTCCTAAACCAAAAGGTGGTCACAGGTCTCAGGTCAGCTCAGAAGGACCAGCGCTCTTCCCTCTGTGCAATCTGCTTTGAAATAATGGAGCTGCAGCTCGGCATTTCCTTTCATTCCGGCTCCATGTGGCTCGCAGAGCTGAGGGCAGCAGGGCCACTCCAGCCCTGTGATTGCGGAGGAGACGCAAGCGGCATTTAATGGCTGCTCTCCCGTGCAGCCGCCTCTCAGCTCTGTCTCGCTGAGTGAGGACTGTTGGCAGCAGGAATCAGTGATGCTCGAGTGGTTGTCCTAGAGCAAAGCAAAAGGCTCTGCCCCACCAGGCAGCCCTGTGCCCCCTCTCTCTCTCTCCACCTGTCTCAGCCCAGGACACAGAACAAGGCCTCTGCATTGCTTGAGTTGTCCGAGCGTCCTTTCCATGGAAACCAGAGCCTGAAACTGGAGGAAAGGTGTCCTGGTTTCACTGGGATAGAATCCTGGGCCAACCATGGTGTGCAGGCCATCAGCAGCGTGGAGTCAGCCAGGGCAGGTGCCCTGAATTGCCTCTCAGGTGGATCCCATCCCATAAATGTCACACTGAGTGTAGAGGAAGAGGTTTGCTGAGGGAGCTCCTTGTCCTACTGGCTTCTCCCTGTCCCCAGAGGGCTCGCTCACCATGCTTACCACCCTGTTCCCAAGGTCTGCCTTCCTGCCTGTGTTGATCATCATACCTCCCTGGGCTGAGTACGTACGTGTTACCTACTTTGTGTGGGAATTGCTGTTAGTTTGGCTCTTTGTTAGATCTGGTTTTGTTTCAGTCTAAGGGTCTACTTTCTCCTGATCCTCCCCCTCCTCAGCTGGGGAGGGGCTGTCAGGTGATAGACCAGCTGCTGTAGTTTACCCCCCTGTACAGGTTAAACATAGACAAAAAGAAAGAAAAGACCAGTTTCACACCCTCTGTGGCACCATGGGCCTTCTTGACAAGTGGCCAAATGCTTGGCAAGAGGAAGATGCCCCCTGTTGCCTGAAAGCAAACAGTTTCTCATGCAGTAGGGTGAGACTTACGCAGCACCAGAATTAGGTGGTTATGCTGGGGGAAGGGGGACCTATTCATTTTAATTTGCTGTTTAATTAGGTGGCCAATGGGGAGACACTTGCTTGGATGGGATGAGCCACCTAATTGTCAAGTGAACACACAGACCCGCCTGCCTCCTAAACTCACACGCTGCTCACACTGCAATTACTCTGGAGTCTGTCAGATGTGATTTAACCAGTAATTTGCTTGCAAAGTGAAAGCTGCACATTCAGACACAGTAAAGGACTCTGTCCTGCCCCTCTGTCACTGCTGGGTCCAAGCCATGCTGGTCTTGCCAAGGATGCTGCCCAGCATAAGTGTCCCATGTGAAATGTGAGCAGTGGGTAGGGCTGGGTGAGCAAGGGAAAGCCCGGTGAAGCTGTGCTGGCTTGGCAGGTTACAGTGACCCAGCGATCGGTGTGTGTCAGCGGAGGCTGGGAGGAACGCCAGCCCTGCAGCTGCGCTTCTCTGACTCCAGCCTCAGGCACCCCGGCTCAGCTGTGCCTGCTCAGCATCCCACCACCCTGCTGAGAGCTGGGGCACCCCCTTTGCCCCAGGCACTGGCAGTCCCACAACACAACAGCGGGAAACACCCCAGGCAGAGCTGGTTAGTGCACAATAGGGGCTTCCTTCAGGAAAGACAAAAATAACCCCATAGCACTTCTGTCTCCTGCATTTAAATGTTTGAGTTAATAACATCTATGGGACAGCACAGAAAAACGAATGTAAAATACGTCATTTGTCATCTCAGGCTACCAAATTACACCGTTACCGAAAGAGATGCAGAGAAATGTGTCTGATAAACTGTACATTGTGCACAACTGACTTTGCATTTTCCACATCCTGCAACCAGCCCAGGACAGAAAGGCTTCCTAATGATCATAATATATGTGCAGAAGGAGCAGTTCCCCGAGGACTACTGCTTAATCAGGGAAATACTCATTTGTTCTGGCAGAAGCGCCGTGCATCTCAGCAGGGCAAATGATGAACCCTAAGTGCATGCAGCAGTCATCAGGGGCCAAAAGTTTCCATTCATTTAGCTAATTTTCCTTCTGCAAAGAGAATATGTTTCAGCACAGGACATAACAGCACTTGTTCTCTCTCCTAATTCTTTAGGATTTTGTCTGACAAGAGGCCCCACATTCACTTTGAAGCTTGTAAATGCCCGAGCTGGCTTCCAAGTGGAGACATCCCTGCCGCTTGCTTAGATGGACCCTTCTGGGGAGGACACAAGGTCTCAGCTGCAGCATCTGATTACTGTGCAAAAGGACTTAGGAGCAAGGTAGGAGACTGAGAGGTTTTTTCATCAGCTAATCTAAACCCTGGTTGTGTTTTCACTACCTGAGAAGCGCTGCATGCCCACTGATGGCCGTCCTTCCTCCACTCCAGCGTAGTTGTAGTAATTTAGCAGCTTGGCACAGTTGTTGCCACCTAGAAATTTGCACCCTGGTGTTTGCTAGCAACACTGTGCAAACCTCGGTGCTGGACATGTTTCTCCAGTGTTCATTTTCAAATCAGCTACAGAAAGGACAAACTAAAAGCAGATGTATCGCACTTCTCTCTGCATGTTTGGAAGCCCAGGCATGGAAATAGTTTAGTCAGACAAATGAGTTCCAGGTCGCTGGGGTAGACAGACGCAATAAAATACTTGCATGTAGAAGAAACCCCTAGAAAAACGTGATCCAACAAGGCTTCAAGGAAATTGCTGTGTAAGAGATCCAACTCTGAGGCTTACCTCAGGCTTTTGCACAACATGAGAGTTAGTACTTTAAATTGGAGAAAATCTGATGGGATCGTTAGATTTTATTGTTCTTTTCCACTTGCTTTGTCAATTTCTTGGAATCAGCAAAAAGTGGGGGGATCCAAAAATGAACAAATACCCCACCACTGCCTGAACACATGGAGGGGATCGCTTGGTGGAGAAAGGCGCTCGTCACCCTTTTCATGGGCATCCCAAAATTGCCAGCAAATGTGGGTTCTTCTATTTGTTTTCATATTACCATGAGAAAGAGGAAATGCAGAAATAATTGGGAAGGCTGAAACTTAATCGGAAGGCAGAAGTTATTTAGTTTGGCCACTGATTTATTAATGTTTTATAGTTTCACACTCAAGAATAAACCCTCACTTAAAAACGTCCTTCGACTCTGGCCAGGATTATTTACAGGAAATAAAAACAGTTAAAGTCTTAGAATGAAATCTTGCCCATACTGAGTCAACAGAAACATTGCCACCGACCTCATTAGGGCAGGTTTTGCCCTCAGATATCTACAAAGCACCACAGTTCTCTTGCAGCAAGACTAGCACATTAATATTCAACACCACCACTTTATCTTCCCCTACAGAATCCTTCATTTCTATGCATCTGGCCTAAAAACTTTGCTCTGTAAGTCTGTGTTTCAGTGCAAGACAGACAATGATCCGTGTTCCTTGTTAGGCTGTGTGCCCAACACCACCATTCTTGTTCGGCTTAAGCACCTTCTGAAACTATTAGCTTGCCTCCCCGTCCCTTGGTTTTCCTTTTCCTCTGAGGTATCTGCTCTCTCGGCGACAATTTTAAAGGCATTTCAGGCTATGGAAGAACTATGAAATGAACTGTGTTCGTACATGTCCTAAGGAACATAACTCCCTAACCCTGTCCTTCAAAACCCGTAAGCCGCCGCTACACTTCAGCGACTCGCCATATGCTTTTGCGAGGAACATTTTGCACCTGCCACCACAATACAGGAGAAATGTCAACTTTACAGGAGAAAACATTAACTAATTTACACAAAGCCTTAGGTGGTCTATTAGCCTGGCATAAAAACAAGACTCTGTAATTACTGGATCCACAGACAGAGTTAAATTTGATTGACTACAAAGAAGCCATGAGTGGAGCAATTAACAACAAAGCCCAAGTAAACCCCGATCAGGAACCCACAGCCTGGCTGAATGATGCTGACAGCTACTGTCCCCAGAGATGTGTCGGTGCCAAGCCTTTAACTCAGTGCAAGCAGTTAAGCTTCTGTCAATAGTTACCTGCTGAACTACTGTGGATTGTGTAGAACACAAACCAAACAACAGAATTAACCAGTTCAGCACATTAGGGGTCTTCTAGCATCATTACTTTTGTCTGATCATTCTTTCTCCTGTGTTTCTGGACGTGGATAGCAGCCACCCAAGGTGGCTGCTCCTCCTTGGCTGATGCTGATCACCACAGGAACAGTTAAATTTGGGTTGGCAAAACCCATCCAGAAGAAAAGTGTCTCCACTTTGCAGCTCCAGCCACGCGGGTTAATTGTGAGTGTTTTGCCTGCGGTAAGGCAGGAACCTGGGGTGTTTCCATTGCAGCTTCTGTCCATGATTTGATTTAATGCCCTCTATGAGCAATTGCAGCACAGTGCTTGTAATAAGAAAATGTCATAAAGGTACCTGCTGCCTGGTCCAACATCCTTTGGCTTTGACAGTTCAAATTTACAACTTTAATTCAGGAGTCTGGAAGCCCGGTATTCCGCACACGCTTGGTGAAGGGCTGAAGGAACAATATTTTACACAATGTTCACCTTTGCTCAGTGACCCATGGAAGATGTAACCTCTCAGACCTTGTGAAATGGCTTGCAGACAATTTCATAGTCCAGATTGTCCAGTGGCAAATTACAAAGTCCTGGTTAAACCCCTGGGTGCCTGCGTGTCCTGAGTTGAATATTTTGCCCCTGAACAACAGTGAGTTGAACTTTCAGCAGCTTAACTGAACAAGTGCCCAGCTGGGTTCTTTCAGCCTTTCATAAGATCCTCTCAAGCTTGATTTCTCAATCATGTGTCCAACAAGCTGCTTTTCAAAATTGTCTCCTGTTCCTTCATTTCTGTACCTCTTTTCCTAACGGAATTACTTTGCTGAGGAATGGAGAAGCTGAACTGCACAAGATCACCATCAAATTCATCACCACCACCTGCATTGCTCTTGCTGGCATTGACTGAGCACCTGAACCACTGAGCTTTCTTCCACAGCCACAAGATGTGGGTGATGTAGAGGGCAGCTGCCCTCTGCCACGTGCTCGTGTGCCACAGGCTGAGGGTCTGCCACAGCTCCAGATGTATTTGTCAGCCTCATTAAAGCCTCAACCTGCCACTCAGTCAAAAAAATTGGCTCCCTCTCTCCAGACTAAAATCAGTGGGATTTAGGAGTTTGACGTCTGACCTCTGTTGCCTGCCTTTGCAATGTTTCTCTTGTCAGCGCTGGCACAAGCCCTTTTTCTGGGGGATTCTGCCTAATTCAGTGAGTCAGAGCATGAGCAGCTCTGAGACCAGAACAGCTGGTGTGCTGAGAGCAGGTCAGCTCTGGTGTGCAGGAAGCCAGCTGGTTTTATCAGGCACTTTCTGTAGTGATAGTGATTTGGCTTTCTGAGTATTTGTATTCATGGGGGTGGTTTGTAAAATACTGTGGAGGTGTTACCACACGGTGCTATCATAGATGTACAAGGCTGGAACAGTAAACCTATCACAGCCCTGGGCTTCTATGGACTGGAAGAGACTGTTGAGGAGAAATGTGTGTGTCATTTCACCCCTTTCAGGAAAGATCAGACCTATTCTCTTAGTCCTGCATCTACAAAATCTCAAGACAGAAGGTGTAGAGTAGCACTGATCAAGGCGTGATGTGCCCTCAGTTTATTGGCACAAGACTGACTGCCACACTGGTGAGTGTGGGACAAGCCAGAGAGGTCACAGCCCAGCCCACGCGTGGAATGAGGTGGGACATGCTCTCAGCATCCATAGCAGGAAGAGGAAAGTGCCCTTCAGAGCAAGTGTGACCTTCCTGGTCCCAATAGCCTGGTGAGCCAGAAGTTCATTGCATGGATGCTGGGAAGGAGAGTGTTTGCCACTTGCTTTCTGCAGGAGTCATGAGGCATTTCACAGAAAGAACACAGCAGAGACACGGAGCTAAGTGCACCCGGTGAAAGGCTCTGACACACAACCACCCCTTGGGAGACCAGACAAACCAGCTATGAGATTTCTTCAGGAACAGAGGAACTGCATATGGCTGGCTGCATGGGACAGAGTCACCCCGCTGAGGACAGCGGGAAGCGAGTAACGAAGCGTTAAGCAGAGGTGAAGGGAAGCAGCACCCAGGCTGCTCCTTGCCGCGGTGGGAGGCCAACTGCCACTCCTGCTCCTCTTGCAGCCCAATTTAAGTTCCACGTCTGTGTTACCACTGCGCTCCCAGGGGTCACGTTTGGGGCTGTTATGAAATGCAGGCACGTTGGCATCGCAAACATCCCCAGTCTGCGCCGTGCATGCAGCTGTTTAATGAGGCCTGCTGTCATTACAGCAAAATGACTCCAGGGCTTCCTTAAAGAAGCCTCTTATTTATGGTCTCATAGATTACCCTAATGTCTTGTACTGGGAGGTGCTTTGAAATACTGTGCAAACATTATGAGGTGGTCCTGAAATAATGTGAATTTAAACAGAACCTAGCAAGGAAAACATAAATATTGGTTGGAGGATAAAGCATCAGTTGAAATTTGCTAGAGTCTTCAGCAAAGGAGTATTTTTATGTAAAGTAGGAACTTCTGAGCTGGACTTCTGCAACTCAGCTTACACATGGGGGGTGAATGCAAGCGTGTGCTCTGGCGCAGATTCCTGATGGAGAAATTATAAGCAAACTGTCAAGATCAGCCAGAATTACCCTACCAGCGAAACAACCCAAACCAACCATCCCAAGCAGTGCTGTTATTCACCTGTAAGATCCAAACAGCAAGAGAAACTTCTTCCAGGCAGTGTGGCAGCTTTCAAAGAGAATGACAAACGCCAGTCCTCTTCAAAGCTTTACACAACCCTGAGGGTAATCTTTCATTTATGCCACCTCACTGGAGTTTTCCTTGTGTTTTCTCTCTGCCCTCAGTTTTATGCCTGCTGCTACCCCGTGACTTAGCCCAGAATTATCTCTGACTTCAACCACCACATCAAACTCCTTCCATCCATTCCATCACGCAGATGTATTTTTATAAAAGATAAACTTTAATATCATGTCCATTTTTTGGTTTATGGCTTTCATTTCAGTTTATGCTTTAATCTGCAGGGAAGAGATGGAAAAGCTGATGTGTACCAACCTCGGTGCGTGTTAGCGCAGGCTTCCTCTTGCCAGATAAACACATGCGAGAAGAGCCCTCCATGAGCTACAGCTACACATCCCTGTTTAAACAAGAAGAATGCAGGAGCTGTGTGGTGATTAAAGGAGATACCCGGGCCGTGCTGATTTAAACCTGGCCAGGTCCTCATGTTCCTACAGCAGATAATTACAGGTGGAATCTTAAACAGAAATGTATTAATCAGAGGAGGATCTTCTGCCAGTGCCCTTCCCGACAGAACTCAGACAGCAGCAAGGAAATGACGGGGTAATGACAGGGCTTCCATTTAGCCTCTAAATCTTTTTTCTCAGAAATCCATATTTTAATGAAATTTATATGCTTTTTATCATAGGAGACATTTTGATGATCTTAAATACAGCCTGTAATTAAACATTCTGTAATTAAACTTCTTGGCTTATCTATGTAAAATGCCAAGGTATTAGTGTAAGCCTTACTCCTCCAGGTTAAGCCCCACTTTAACTCCAAGACACGCAGAGAAGATGGTGTCTAGCGCCAAGTTTTACAGAGCAGCCAAGGCTGTCCCTCTAGAAGAGCAGAGGAAAGCCCTTGCTGTTTGTGCCATGTCACGGCCGGTGGGCTGGATGTCCTCCCAGCCCAGCAGCCCATGTGTCTCTTGGCCTGGCTCGGTTGGAAACTTTTGCCTGTCTTCACTACTTACTCTTCCCTCAGCCTTTGATGAGTTCCCCATACGGGATGTGGCGTTTGTGAGCAGCAGATTAGTTCAGCCTGAACAGGGCGTTTTGGAAGACGTGCAGAAGACACAAGCACACTGGGGTTTGAACGTTTTCATTCTCACTTGCCAACGTGTAACGCTGCGTCCCAGCAAAGCACATTTTAAAGAGTAATTGTCATTCGTGCGTGGAGGGTCTGGCTCCTGTCTTACAGGCGGCTCTGTGCCGTACTCGCCTGTGTTTGGTGAAGAACCCACTGCTCTTCCATGGAGCAAACGATCTCATTTCTGTTGCCTTCCCTGCCGTGCGGTGCCGTGTTCATTCCTCCTTCGAAAATTTCAGGAAGAGAAGCAATTTGTAAGAACGAGAAGAAAACAGCTTCTCATTTGTGCACACCACAGCAAGCTGGCGCACAGAAACAGGCTCTGGCGAGGTTCAAAGTCCTAATTCCCACTGAGTTTCAAGCAGTCCAGAATAAAAAAAATAAAATTAAAATATCACCTGGGCCAATTTGATCCCAATGACTCTAATTCAGCCCAGGTTAATTGAGAAGTCAGATCTCCCACTATCAGTTCTGGAGAGGAGGGAGATAAGCGAACACAATGCCTCTTTATCAACAATATGGGGACTTCATTTAAAGCGAGAGCATTAGGTTATGGGCTGGAAGATTAGTAGCAATCAGACTGCTCTCAGAAAAGAAAATGCACTGGGTAATAAAGATAGAAGGCATGAAGCTGGATGCATGGAAATGAGGCTTGATGCCAAGCACTACGGGTCAAATGTGAGCGATCTGTCACGTTGGCACTGATCACTGCACAACTGTGATTATTCACCTGCGATCAGGTCGGTTACCACCACAGAGCCATTGGCTCCTCCCACCCATTCCATCTGTTAATGGCATTTTAATGAAAAAAAGGTCCATCTATTATCTCTGAGACCACTAACCACTGCATCGTAGCACAAAGAGTGTTTGAGCTCTATTTGCTTTAAGAAGATACCGGTTGTTACGCTGTTCCTCAGCCCCAGCCCCACAAATCTGAGTGCAGCTCTGTGTTTAAAGGTGGCAGCTTTCTTTTTCCTTGTGCTTTGTGTTTTCCATACCCACAAGTGCCTGTTTTGTTGCGAGTGACAGAAGGAGAATTTAAAGGGATGCTAGAGCATCATAAAGGCTCCCCTCTATCCAATCCCAGGTATGCCTTCGCCTCATTGTTCTGCTGACTAAAGAATTAGAAACTATTAATATTGTCTGTGCTGGCAGGTCAGAAAAATACTTATTCTGTAGCCGAGTGGATTAATCCAAAGGGGGAAATAACCCTGCAAAGCCCTGCAGAAGCTGGCTGGCTAACCAATCCATTTTCTAAGCCCAGATGTTTTCCATCTGTTAATCTCACGGTACTTCTTTTGATGCCTTGCGAAATGATTTCGACATGTATTGAACTATTAGAGAAGTCATATAATTAGCGCGGTTATTTTTACGAAGGAGCCTTTTGAACAGAACCTTATCTGTGAGTTTGTCAGTCAGATGATTCACTTTAATTACTGAGGCATGTTAGGACCTCTTGCCGTTAGCTTTTCTGATGGGCTCTGGATACTGCCCAACTTTGGCTCCTCTTTTCAAAGCAAGGGGGTAGGTTATAAATTAAATGCTGGCTTTCAGCAACGAGAGCCTGAATAAGCTCAGATTTTGGGCTTCAAAGATGACAGTTAAAGGGTTTGGTCTAGGGAAAACAGAGCACTTGCCCCCTCTGCACAAGGGCAGGGAATTCCTAGTCTCCTCCCTTGAGAGGTGGTCCGAGCAAAACTCCTACTGCGAGGTTAGACCAAACAAGTGATGGAGGTTCGTGGACAGACCAAGAGGAGTGGGCATAGGCTGAGGTCACAGCCGCTGTCTGGCAGAGCTCACGATGGTTATGTAGAACAGGTTTGCAAATGAACACTCTAGAGTCTAGTCTCTGAGATTTGCTCCAGCAAAAACTACATAGCAATGGAATGTGTTGTAGTTCCCTCTTTTCCCTGAAAACTGGAAATACTGTTTTCCTTCCTACCCACATCCATTTTGCATCTTTTCAGGGCATGACTTTGGTCTCCTCTGCTAAAGAGCTGGCTTGAAATCGCACAGCTAGTTTTAAGCTGAGATAGGTGCTGACGGGCTCTGCTCTCTGGGCTCACTGTGTGAAGAATAATGGCTTGTGAAAGGAAGGTTACCAGGAAGGTCACGGAGCAGCTCGGGAGGCCTTGCATTTCATGTCGAGGATCTTAAAGGTTACAAAAAAAACTTTCCTCTGGGGCTGCTGACTGACAGATCAGTGTCATCATTATAACTTGATTTTGATAAATCGTGTTGATCTACTGTTTGCAAAAGGCTTTAAGAGTGCTGTTGGCAAGCTGCATGTTCCTGGGAAATATGAGATCAAAACCATAGGAACAAAAGCAGCTTATGTCTTCCTGTATGTCCTTCTGGCATACATGCTGCACTGTAGCTGGCCCATGGCATCCCAGAGCAGGACTTCTACTCCAGCGAGCTGCCCAGCCTTGAAGTGCCACATTCAAGGGGGTCTCTTCCAGTTTTGTGAAGCTCCACGGACATCTCAGTTCCCTGAAGGCCATTTAGCCCCAGAATCCTAAGCAGAGACCTTCTGCTTACCAAGCAGGCAGTCGATTATTTCTGTGGGAACTGGCTGGCAGAGAATACGTGCACTTGCAGACGGCTGTGATTGCCCACACTGGGTTTATCGTGGGGCTTAAGGATGTGTCTCGTATAAGTTTGGTGCGAGACAAGGGAAAGGAATCAGTTTAAAATTAAAATGAGGATTCTTCAACCCGTCCTTAATATTTATAAGGCTCCTTTTGCCTTACAGACAAATCCTCAAAGAAAAGATGCAAAGCTGCTCATCCCTATTTCTTGTGCCTTTAGTTCAGCTTCTCATTGTTTCTACCACTCTAAGCAAAATAACTGTTCTGGAAATGCAGTCACTTATAAAATCCAGCCCACTAAGCCTTAAACAGCAGAGACATGTCCTGCTATGTTTGTTCCTTTGTTGTTGCTATGGTATTACCACACATTTTTCCATGCAGGAAGGGAAGTCCCATGGAGACCAGATAATAAGAGCTTGAATTTCCAGGGCGCAGTGTCCGTCTCGCCTCTTGACCTGTTTGACACCCCTTTCACCAAACCTGCATTGGCTGCATCCAAATAAACAGGCAGCCATCAAAGGACATGTTGTAAAAGGATTGCTCACGTTAGCCTTGATGAAATATGCATTGGAAAAACCTGCATTTTAATCACGCCTGGAGTTCTGCATTTCAAAACTGGTTTTGTTTAACTGCATCAGACTTGTCATTCAGGGACGTTTCCTTCCGTAGGATGCCTGCATTTAAAAGTCAAGCTAACCAAACCCAAACAAATTTCCCAGGAGGCTGTAACGAACCAGACAGGCGTCTCACGCGCTCGGCATCTGACCTCCGCGCTGCAGCAGGTGTATCAGCAAGAGCCGGTGCTGCCGCATGGTTAGACAACGTCACCAGTCACAACAGTGCCATGAGGTTTCCTCAAAATGCCATCACTGTGTGGTATCTGTTGGGACACCCCTGGCTTAGACCCCCCCAACTTGGCTTGGGGCTGGTTTACAAAGATTAATACTGTGTCCTGGTCAGTTGGCTCTGCCTAGAGCATCATCCCAGGTTACACAGAATCATTAGGCCTTTTCTTAGCTTAGAAACAGCGACTTCACAGCATCACCTGGAATTACCAGTTGCCTGAAGGGTGTAATTGATGGTTAAGGCAAGTCTGTAAAGTGCTCCCAGACAGGAGTCCTACGTGATCTTCCATCCAGGCCAGTATATAAGGGAGTTGTCATGCTAAGAACCTTTGAGCTTCAACCTGTTTTAACGTGTAACTAGTTATAACTCAGGTGTCACCTGTTGATGTAGTTAGTAGGGAGGAATGGAGCTCACAACTGACTGAGGAGCAAGTATCTCAGACTCAGGATGGTTCTGATGCCAGATGACGTGGTGTATTTTGGGCCAAACTTCTGGCACTCTTCTGTTGTCTATCTTCTACTGCTGTCATCTTGGTCTAACTCAATTCAAAGGCTCTGGCCGAGCCATCCAGCCATACTAGAAGTGCCTTGTAGCCTCTCATCTTTCAAACCCACATACAGGATATTGCAGCCAGAAGACAGAGCCAGCCAGCTCAGGATAATCTGCTGCAGGCAACATACAGCTTGTGGCCTTCCAAATTCTTCAGACAGCACAGGAAAACAAAGGGCAGCCTTACAGACTTAATGGGCTTTTAATGGATTGGATGGATTCTGCATCAGCAGTTTCTAATGGAACATCTATTCCTTCCCATAGCGATTCCTAGGAGAACGCAGACAGCGCAAAGGCTTTGATGCTCTGCAAGAGAACTCAATGGCAAGACCCAGTCTTCTGCTCTTCTGAAAAGTCACTGACACTGTGCTACAGGCCCATCACGTACCACACCAGTCAGTAGTGGCAAAAGGCTCCAGTAAACCCCGCGAAGCCTGTGATGTCCTTGATAAGGGCCATTTAATTCAACTCCCTAGAGCTGGAGAAGAGGAGGCGCAGAAACTGGGGCTAGAAGTGCCCAGAGGGCACGGGTTTAGATGGGGAGTTGTTCTGCAGTTATCAAAGAGAAGACAAAGCCTACAGTTCCTTTGCTGACTCCAGACAGTCAGCAGTGGTTGTAAGTTCCTCCTAGTCACACACCCTTGACTTTGTTATTTCTACATAATCTTTCAACTTCAACTATTGATAAATAAATGGGCTTACAAACCAGAGAGTAAATCACCACTCGCTGCCGAGCAGCTATTGTGGCTCTCATTTGTAAGGCAGCTCTCCAGCCTGTGTTTTAATCAGTTTGCCTTGACACTTTGTTTTCCCACTATTATTTATGACCTGCATCTTACGAACGGGTTATGTAAAATAGTTTAATTCCAGTTGTTGCAGTTTCTCAGGTGCCACCGCACAAAAGCTTCCTTCGAGGAGAACACTCAGGTCCAGACTTTGTTCTCAGTTGTGGTGATACAAATGAGATCATCATCCACAGAGATCAAAAGGGCTCTCCTCAGATTTACAACCGTTACGAGCATTTAGGAGAGACTCCAAGCGCTGCTTTTCTCTGAGCAAGCAAAGGCGCGTTGGTACCTCTCAGCAGCACATTTCACGGATGGGCTTAACCCACTTAACCAGAGTCCTCAGCTCAGCAAGTGAACCTGCTGGTTCCTGTTACGAGGATTTACCCACTGTGACTGTTAGAATTCACTAGACTACGTCTGAAACACAGCTGGGTGGATTCTGCAGCACTTGCTCTGCAAGATTTTGGATGCACTCGGGCTAAAACCTTGGTGGCTAATTGAAGCAAGCACATTAGTCCCCCTTCCACAGCAGGTGTTAGCTCTCCTGTGAGAGAGCAGGATCCTGCTGTAGCAAGCCAACAGCTCTTAAGCTCTCGCATGTAAAAAACTATCTCCAGATGCCCAAAATCTTGCCAATTATTACTCTCCATTTCACAGGTTTCTCTGATCTCTCTGCATCTGACTTCACACCTAAACGTGGAGGAGAGGACGTGTGAACACAAGAGCTTTGTTGCTAAGGAGCATTTGGTATGTATTTTAGCTATTTACCTCCCTATATTACAGTTCATGTCTCAGGATGGAGCATGTGACATGGCCTGCAGCAGTTGTAGATAAGGTGTGGGATCGCATGAAGGAGAGCGAAACACCAGGAACTAGCTGTTTCTGCTTCGTGTTGCCTTGCTCAGGTTTTTGCTCTCATGGCTGTCTGGATTCAGGCCACTGGGTCAAGTGCCCAGTTCCTTCACTCTCCCAGCGTTTTGCTGGAGCCCAGCCTGATGTTTCAGTGCCTGTGCCACTTGCAAGCCACCTGGCTACATTTTTCATCTCAGCACAGGGGACTAGGCACAGTTCATTTGGTGGCCACACCGCTGTGGAAGTGACTGATGTCAGAAGGGCCACTGCAGAAGGATGACTAAAAGCAGCACAAGGCAGGAGGCAGTCTTCTGCAAGGGCTACAGTTACAGGCAGAGGTGTGCAGGCTGCATGTTCACAAAGCTAGAGCCCCTGTGTTTGAAGAGTGACTCTCAGCTGAGTTACCCAGGGCTTTCCAGGCTTTGCATTCAGGCAAGCAGAGCAGGCAGGACCTGCACAGCCCAAACTGGTGCCTGAGGCCCCTCATTACACAGCCAACAAGTTTTGCTGGTGCTCTACTGGACCCAGCACCACTCCTTCCTGTTTGAACCATAAAGGTCCCAAACCCCAGCCTTTCTTGGGAGTGAGGAGCAGTCCTGCATCAGGCCTTGGTGAGTAATGGATCCTGATTTAGGAAGGCATGTTATTCTAATGGCATACAGTGCTAGGCATGATCCACCCTAAGTGTTCTTCACTGGTTCCAAATGTGACCTTCATTAACTCGTCTTGTGTGCCTAGATCTACAGGAACAGCTCATTGCATTTTCAATTTAATTTAATTTGAATGATAATTTAAAAGTTGTTTGATGCAAATGCGACCATCTGCAACCTTGCAGCTGACACAGTTTTCAAAGATGAGTTTGTCACCAGGGGTGGGGAGGGGGAAGCTTGATGGAGAATAAGAGCCAGGGGCTTTGCAAGGTGGTTCCCTGTGGGGTGTGGAGCACCTTGGGAGCTGTGAGTGCCTGGGGGCTGAGCGAGGGAGAGGAGCCAAGCTAAGGAACTGCTGGTTATCCAAGCTGTACGTGACAATTTAAGCATGGAGCAGTGATCACAAGTCATCAGACCATCCCGGCTTGTGCTGCAGCTTCTCATCTGAGCCACGGTAACTATCCCACATGGGTGCTAACCAGACCTGCTGGGGCACAAATGTGCAGGAGCTTTGCTGGTGGTGGGGAAGATGTGGAAAAACTCTGACTGAATCTAAGCTGTGGGTTTCTGGCCGTATGTGCCTGCCTGTTCTTTCCGTCTCCTGTGCCTCGTAAAGTCCTGGATGCTTGAGGGTGGTAAATAACAGTAATGACCACAGTGCTCGTGGCTGTTTGTTCACAGTCACTACTTGGCTGCCAAACTTTGAGTAATTTGATAAAACTGAAATGCTGAAACATTGCACTGCTTTTCTAGAACTTGGGCTGGGTTGACTGCTGACTTCTTCTTAAAGTAATATGGTAGAATGGGCTCCTTTGTCCAGTTCAAACTGTTGAAAAGAAGCCAGAGGAACATTTCTGCCCCTAATGCTTCTCTGCTGGCAGCCTTGGTCAGGTAGAATGGAAGCAGAGCTTCTTGCTGAGCCCTCGCCCTGTAGGAACAGGGCTCCTACCTGCACCCCAGGGAGACTCGCTTGGAGACTAGAGTGCCCTGTGGCTCCAACAAAACCTATGTGCCCTCCGCTGGAGGGGCCAGCAAAGAGAAGGTTGCTGGGCAAGGAGTGAAATCACTTCCCACCCTGCACCATGAGCATCTTCCCTATTACAAATAATGCTGGTTCTGGCACCTGTTTGCAACAGCCACTGCACTGGTGCTCAGGGGAATGTGGCTGGAAGCTTTTAGCTGAATTTGCAAGCATCATCTCCCTTGCCAGTGTGAGTCTGGATGAGGGTAAATGAGAAAAAAGACCCTGGCTAATTAAGGGGGAGTGGTTGGGGTAGTGTTGGCTGTGGCTCAGGAGACTTGGTCTTAGTTTGTAAGTACAACCCAGTACAGCTTCTGAGAGGCTCAGTCCTCTCCTGATTTCTAGTGGAAGCCAAGCATTGCCTCTCCCAAACAGCAGCCCGTACCCATCTGTGGGTAGCACTGTGTGCTGCTGGCTTCTCAAAGGCAACAAATCGGTGCGTATGACCTGAGCACAGTGGAGCTGTGAGCGTGCTCTAGGTCAAAGCACGTGAGAACACGCGTTAGGAACTGTGGGGTTATGGCCTTAAGCCTAGGAACTGGAGAAATAGTGTTGGGAAGGCACCACAGCAGCTCTCTGTGGCAGGGGCTTAGCTACTGCTGCATCTATCCAACATCTCTTGTGCTTCATTTAAAAGCCATGTTTCTCTTGCGCTCCCTAGATTGGACCACGAGTGATTACAGCATCTCTGACAGCAAGAGCAATTGCCTAGAACTCCCCACCCAGCTCTGTTGTGTTTCAGGAGCTTCTGAGAGCTGCACTAGGGCTCACTCAGGAGCACCAAAGCTTGGTGATACCTCCATGGCTGCATCTTGAGCAGCAAGATGCACAAATGGCTCTGTTAAAACTTGGTCCCATTTGCAGCTCACCTCAGAAGCAGTCTGTCAGCCCCCTTTGCTCGCTGACAGTACAAAACCACATGTACAGACCTCGTCTCAGTGGATGGTGCTTACGCTGCAAATTGTGTTTTCAGTGTGTATGAAGCCATTAAAAAAAGATCATCGAACTCAGCTTTGGGAAACAAGCAAGAGAGGGGCCTGGGTTGTCTTATGAGACACCAGACTGAGTGAATAATGTGAACAGAGTAGTTGAGAAGGTGGTTGGGATCAGCTTTAAATTGCAACTGTAAGGCTGAGCTGGTTTTGGCTGATTTCTGATGGTTCTGTGTCAGCGCCGCTTCTCACCAAACCCATTAGAAAAACACTTAACAGAAAAAGGCACCTTCCCCTGGGACAGTCTTCCACCTCCTGTAGAGATTTGGAAGAAAGCTCACATCTTCTACCCATTAGAAAAAAGTACTTTGAGCTTTTAAATTCAAATTACAGATCCAAACAACATATGCTGGAAACGAACACACTCTTGCTTGGAGGGGGGGGATCTGCCCAATCTAAGGCTGCTCTGGCTGTAAATAATAAATCTAATTAGGCTCCTTCCCTCTGGAGCACCCAGTTTTGTGCTAGTGATAACAATAGGGCATCAGAACCTCTCCAGAGACATTCAGATCATTGAAGTGTTTTTTAAAAAAGCATGAAAAACACTTTTCCTGAGCACAGCCGGTTACAGAAAGTCACATTATTTGTGGCTGCATTTTCCTACCGCCGTTGCATCAGCTGCTTCTGGAAAAGAACTACAGAAAGAAATTAAAGAGCAGCTGGTCTGACTACAGAGCATTGCTATGCAAGACAGGGAAAGCAGCTCTTTTACATGAATACTGATTGCAACGTGAGAAAACTAGGGCCACTTTCTTCTTCTCACAATACTCGGTTTCCTGGTATCAGGCATCTCTTTGATAGAAACCTTATAGCTCGGCTTTCAAGAGGCAAAATCTAACTGGTGTGCTGGAAGGACTGCAGATTTCATCTGTCACTGAAAATCCGTCTGTGCTTCCTCTACAAACACACAAACATCAAATGGTGGAGTCTTTCCAAGGCTGTCAGCTCAAATATCCTTTTCTGGCCTGGAAGATGCTTGAAATGGGAACTTTCAGAACCAGAGATGAGAGGACTCGTGTCTCACCTTCTTCTTGCTGCAAGAACTCCCACCTCACGTGTCGTCCTTTGCTGGTAGTTGAGCTGCAAGGCTGGGAATTCATCTAGTGTTTTCCTCTGGATCTCTAAGCTTTGGCTCTTCCCTCTGAATAAACCTTGAAACCAGCTAAAAGGAAACCAACGGTGTTTTTCCACCAGCAGCTCTGCCAAGCCCACTTGGCAAAGCCACGTCTGATGTGCTGCCTGGTCCCAGGAACAGGCACCCATCCTGGAGCTGCTAGTGCCTTTGTTGTAGGTGAATGTTTGCAGTGCTAGGGTAGGAACCCCCAACAGCTTGGGAGCTGACCCCCTTCCCCCTGCGTCTTCATAAATTAAACATAGCGGCTGCCGCCCGCTCCCGCTGACAGCCGGGTTCTAATAAATCATGTAAATAGAGTCTCGGGGATTCGCTGCCCTTTATTTCGCTTGAGTCCCGTAACTCAGCTGTTAATTGGATCTGAGATAAAATCTATCTTACTGTGTGTTCCCTAAGCAGGACTCAGTGAGGTCTTCACCAGCATAATAACCCTTGGCATCACCCTCTTTGTTTTGCTCCTCTCCAGCACGGAGGAGGGGAGCACTAAGGCATCTTGGCCAAGCCCATGAGACACAGGGCTTGGAACTGGATGATCTTTAAGGTCCTTCCCAACTTAAACTATTCTGTAAGTCTAAATTTCCTTCCTTGTGGCTTGGCAGGCTGGCTCAGAGCCACCAGTGTCCTGGGAAGAGCCACACTGTTTTTTGCAGTGACAGCACATCTGCCAGCACCGGGCTGCTTCTGCCTCCAGTCCCCCAGCACTGGTCTCCAAGGGACCCAGCAATGCGAAACCCTTTTGGAGCAATTATCTGAGGCTGGGTTCTAACCAGCAAATATTGTGTCCTGACAGTAAGTCTGTTTTTTAGAAAGTTCTGGTGGCTTTATTGGTGTCACGCACCTTTTTCTGCTGGGAATTGCATCGGTGAAGCAGCCACCATGAAGGTGTTTGAAGGGGATCATTTTCCCTTAGGGATGGGAAACCCCAAATCTTCTCTTTGCTTCCTGCAAACTGTAACCCAGAAGAAGTGTCAGGCATCTTTAAAAAGAGATTATAAAACCTGCATTTATGGAACCAAGGAAAGGCAAGGTGTTTTGTCAGCGGTTTCTTTCAAAAATGAAACCCAAAATGACAGAATCCATAGGATTTGCTGTGAGGTCTCTTGTCCCTGGACCTGGCCTGCATAGAGGGGGTGGCTCTGGCTCGTGACATAGCCCCTGCCCTCTGCAAAGCACTTTCTGGTGCCCTGAAAGCGTCAAGTGCAGAGCCACAGCCTTGCACAGGTCACACACGGGCTAAGCTACAGCAGTGTGGCTACAGTTTTATGTTTTACAGACCTAACCTGAACCGGTATCTGGGAGCAACAGCAACATAATTAGCTTTGGCAATTAACACTGTTTAACCGAAGCTGCTGCAGGACCAAAGGCACTTTTTGCAGACTGCAGAAGCAGCAATTAACGTTTCATTAATGAGCCTCGCTAGACTGGCGAGTCTGCCAGGCTCTGCTGATCTAATTTTGGGGTCCATCAATAAACCTGAGGGGCAGCGAAGTGAGATGCATCAAGTCTTTCACCACCACGTTTGAGAAGGCTGACTGGGAAGCAACAGGAGGATCCTGTGTTTTCTTGGGTAGTTCATGCTCATCTTGCTGCACGAGTGAAGGGTCACAGCGCAGCACTGACTGCATCAATGCAGCTGAGCGCAACTGGGTCTGCACACCCCGAGCACTGGAACTGGGGCCTCACAGAATCATAGACTCATCAGGGATTGGAAGGGACCTTGAAAGATCATCCAGTCCAATCCCCCTGACACAGCAGGGTCACCTAGACCAAGTCACACAGGAACACATCCAGGCAAGTCTTAAACATCTCCAGTGAAGGAGACTCCACAACCCCCCTGGGAAGCCTGTTCCAGTGCTCTGTCACCCTCACTGGGAAGAAGTTCCTTCTTGTATTGATATGGAACCTCCTCTGTTCCAGCTTACAACCATTGCCCCTTGTCCTAACACCAGATAACACTGAGAAGAGCCTGGCTCCATAGACATTAATGAGGTCACCTCTCAGTCTCCTTTTTTCCAAGCTCAAGAGCTGCATCTCCCTCAGCCTCTCCTCGTAAGGGTGGTGCTCCACCTCCTTCATCATCTTCGTTGCCCTACACTGGACTCCCTCCAGCAGCTCCACATCCCTCTTGAACTGAGGGGCCCAGAACTGGACACAATACTCCAGGTGTGGTCTCACCAGGGCAGAGTAGAGGGGGAGAAGAACCTCTCTTGGTCTGCTAACCAGCCCCCTTCTGATCCACCCCAGGATGCTCTTGGCCACAAGAGCACACTGCTGGCTCATAGTCATCCTGCTGGCCACCAGGACCCCCAGGTCCCTTTCTCCTATGCTGCTCTCCAACAGCTCAGTCCCCAGCCTGTACTAGTACCTGGGGTTGTTCTTGCCCAGGTGCCAGACTCTACACTTACCCTTGTTATCCTTCATTACATTTCTCTCTGCCCAGGTCTCCAGCCTGTCCAGGTCCCGCTGAATGGCAGCCCAGCCTGGTGGGGTGTTGGCGACACCACCCAGCTTGGTGTCATCAGCAAACTTGCTGACAGGGCACCCTGATCCCTCATCCTGCCTTGAGGGATCCTGGGAGGCAGAGGGGGTTTAGGGAGGCTCCTGCACCTCTAGCTTTCACGTGCTCTCTCTAACCTAGTTTTAAAGCAAGTAGAAATAACTTCCTTCTCTTCTGAACCCTGAGCAAGCTTCCTTTCAGCTTTCTGAAGAACACATTTCCATGCCAGTGGGGCATTCCGTTCCATGGCCGGTGTCTGCTTGACAAACACTGCAAGCGTTGAGAAACAGACATTCCTGAGTTTCCTTTTTGGTTTAAGTACTGTCTGCTGGTTTTGCCAGGAAATGCCACGATGGGATCAGCAGAACAAACCTTGTTTTGACTGTTCTTTGGCATAACAGCGGGTAAAAACATCCTGCTCTGAAGCTGCCTGATATCCTAAGGGATGTTACCAGTGCAGCCCACTGTGCTGTCTTCCATGCTTTATTATCACCAGTAATGTCCAGTATCCTGGAATCTTGCTGAGACAATAGGCCCAGAGCAAGACATCTGTGAAAGGAACCGATAGGATAGAGTCAGGAGCTTTCCAAAGAGCTAACGACAGGGGAAGCTTTAGTGTCTCTCTTCTGAATCAACACTATGGGGGTCTGAAGGGCCACTCCTCTGGGAGATGCCTTTTGCATTTCCCCAAGGGATTTCTGAAAAGAGTCCAACTGTGGATAAACCAGAAAAACAGGGAAGTTTTCCCAATTCCTGAGGATGAAAACTTACTGAGGAGGAGAAACCATGCTGCCCCAGTCACTGTTTAACTTAATTCCATGGGAGGTTTTTATTTACAGCTGCGTATCAGGCTTGGGATTGCTGAGGAGGAAGAGCAAGGCAAGCGTAACAAATCTGGCTTCCATGAAGGAGAAGGAGAAGTGTGGCCAGCAGGTTAAGGGAGGTGATTCTCCTCCTCTACTCTGCTCTGGTGAGACCCCACCTGGAGCACTGGGTCCAGTTCTGGAGCCCTTATTACAAGAGGGATGTGGAGGTGCTGGAGCGAGTGCAGAGGAGGGCCATGAGGGCTGGAGCACCTCTCCTATGAGGCCAGACTGAGAGAGTTGGGGCTGTTCAGTCTGGAGAAGAGGAGGCTCCCAGGTGACCTTATGGTGGCCTTCCAGTATCTGAAGGGGGCCTGCAAAAAGGCTGGGGAGGGGCTTTTTAGGATGTCAGGTAGTGACAGGACTAGGGGGAATGGAGCAAAGCTGGAGATGGGCAGATTTAGAGTGGATGTGAGGAGGAAGTTCTTCACCGTGAGAGTAGTGAGAGCCTGGAATGGGTTGCCCCAGGGAGGTGGTTGGGGCCCCATCCCTGGAGGTGTTTAAGGCCAGGCTGGATGGGGCTCTGGCCAGCCTGGTCTAGGGTGGGGTGTCCCTGCCCCTGGCAGGGGAGTTGGAACTGGATGACCCTGTGGTCCCTTCTAACCCTGACTGACTGTATGACTTGGTCTAGGGGATCCTGCTGTGGCAGGGGGATTGGACTGGATGATCTCTCAAGGTCCCTTCCAATCCCTTATGATTCTATTATTCTAAGTTTCTGCCACTGAGCTATGTGGAGGGGAAGGATCTTGCCAATGGGACACCCATTCAAGAGCTGGGGAGACGGGCTCCCTCCCGGTGATGTTCAGCACCCACTTAAAACTCTCTGACCCCAGCACTGGTCACCATGGGCAGGGTTTGTCACAGCTCATTGCCCAGCAGGAATGTGGAAGCCCAGTGACCTTTCCCAGAGGGACAGGCAGAAAAGCAACAACACAAAAGGGGGAAGAAAACATTGCAGCTTTAGAAGATAAATAACTGAATGTTATTGTGATGGAAAACACTGGGCTGACAATGGGCAGGGACAAAGGGTTTCCTTTTAGGGTGTTGGCTGTGGGACCTGTGGGATTTGGACATCAATTGGTTCAGCTGGGTTCAGCTTCTCTTCCTCTTGGCCACTGGGAATTTGAGCCGGCAGGGGAACGGCTCTCAGGTCCCAGGGACGTGGGGCACCTGCATGCTCCTGTGATGCACAGGAGCAAGGCGGGAGAGCTGGGGACACCTTGTGTGGCCTCCTTCTGCCAGGCAAAGGAAAGCAAAAGGCCTAAATGTGACATTTCTAAGCCTATTAGTCCAGGCAAACTTTCAGCCTTTCTCTCCAGAGCTCCCCAGCTTCTCTAGTCAGGGACTAGAGCCCTTGGGGCTGCTCCCAGCTGTGACTCCAGAGTTTCTCCTTCAGACAGATCCAGGTTTCCAACCACCTTTCCCCTGCTTCATTTCACTTCTAGTTTTTATTTAATCTGACTTCTCCAGTCTCCTGAGACAAAATGATTAATTCTTTTCCCCTTTGTGGTCCCCTGAGTCCGTTGTTCAATCTTTCCCGCCTCAGTGAGATCTTAATAAATGCTGCCTGTGGCTGGAAGTGGGATTTGGTCTCAGAACTGCAATTAATCCTTTACTTCCTCCATTGCTTCAAGATGCTATTTACAGCCACCAGCCTGTGCACAGGCAAAGGGGCAGAGTCTGCCTCCAACTTTTGCCTCTGTTGCATCCACCTTGCTTTCTCCCTGCTCTGTTGCAGGTCTTGGTTTGCCTCGTGTCCAGTTTACTGCCAACATAGCAAAAACACCGATGGGCTCCCGGGTCAAATGTAATCTCAGAGGCAGGAATTGCCAGGCTTTTCTCTTTGCTTATTTGAAAGCCTCTTAGTCCAGGCTGACTGCTCACGACAGGACATCCCGACCTGCTGCAGCAGCATGACCATGGGCTGACTGTAATCTCCCTAATTGCTTTCTGTGGTCTCTTTCCAGTAGCAGCTTGCAGGATTTTAACTCCAGCACTGGAGAGTGCTCCGGAGGCACTGCTGAGGTGGAGGAGGAGGAGGATGTCACAACTTGGAGAATTGAAGAGTCTGAAGGAGAAAAAGCTATTAAAAGGGTTTGGGTTGTTGGCAGATCAGCAGAGGGGAGCACAGCAAATGCTTGAAGCCTGCAAACCCTGCAGAAGTATGTAGGCTGATACAGACATAGAAATAGAACTGGAGCTGCTCCTTGCTGGCTGCAGGACTCTCCTCCAGGAGGGCTGGAAGCCCCCTGACCTGGCCCTGTTTTGCACTGAGGGAAGCGCCTCAGCCTGGGACCCGCTCAAGGTTTCAGCAGTGAACTGCAGAGCTGCCTTCAAGATGCCAGCGAGGGAGCGAATGCAAATTTCCTCCTCCTCTCTTTTTTTGGGTGAGATTTATGCCACCTCCACATGCACAGCCTCCTGGCAGCAATAAATCACAGAGGGAGAGGAAATGCTGCAAGGAGTCGGTTACCCTGCAGTTTCTGGGTGAGAAGCAGGGAGATGGGACATGTGGGCATCAGCCTCAGCATCCATTCCAGCCTTCCTGCTGCTACACAGACCCCCCACCCACCTCCAGAGCCTGGGGAAATAGGTGGGGTTTGCTCCTCAGTCAGTGCTTATGTTTGCCCAGGTACCAGAAGCTGGGATGGAGCCACCAACCTCATCTTGGCAGACAGGTTTATTAGAGATGAATGCTTTGCCTGCTCTGTGCCAAGGTCCTCCTGAGCAAGTGAGGAGCTGGGCTCTCCCCAGACCCCCAAATGTGAGCTATAATCACAGACCTACAGCTAGTACATCAGCAGTAACAGGATGGAGGGCCTGGCTGAGCCCCAGTTGTGGCAGAGCTGAAACTGGTCTGGGTGGGGGGCACACTGTTTTGCCGCAATGGGCATGAATCCTGCTTGCCTTGCAGGTCTGACACAGCCTCATTGAGCTGTCATCTGACAGAGGGGTCTGGTTTGCAGCCTGAGCAAAGCAGAAGAGCCACATGGAGCAGCAGGGGATGAAGCAATGTAAGTAAATGGGACCTAAGAGCCTCTCTAGAAAAGCTCCAGTGGGCTCCTTTCCTCAGGTACTGTCAGGTGGCCTCACCTCTGCGCTGCAAAGCAGAAATGAAGGTTCACACCAACCATATGAGGTACCAGCTCAGTGCTTTGCTCCATCTTGACTCTCCCTGCCAAAAATGCCCTGCTGATCTGATAAAAGCTTCCTATCTTTCCCCGGTAGCCAGAACCACCTCCTAGCCTTACCTCGCAGTCCCCGTGCTCCTGGGACTCTGGGTGGGCAGCTGTTGGGACTGGAGACACAGGAGATGCTGGCTCCCCTTCACGCTGGCAAGCAAAGGGGCCCAGTTCTCTCAGTGCATCGCGCTGAGCCGGGCACGCTCTGCTCCCCACCACCCCTGCAGCTCAGCAGGGTCTGCCCAGGGGAACGAGCCCTGCTCCAGATGATCTGGGTTCAACTCCTGGGAAAGGCGTTTAGCTGCCGCCTGCAAGCACCTGACTGTGGTTTAATCCACTTGCAGTGCAGAGCTGTGACAAGCCCTCAGCAGAACTAGGACAGCTAAAAATACTCAGTGCACAAAGAAAGGAGTAATTTGGGTAGGGCTGAACCAAAGTGAGTGATGTCAAATGAGAAGGTTCCACAGGTGCAAAGCATGGTCTCATCAGGGCACGCATCCGCAGAGGAGCGCGGACACGGACCAGTCGTAGGGCTTAAGGAGAGCTGCAGAAACCTAGAGATCATAGAATCATTGAATCATAGAATCATTAGGGATTGGAAGGGACCTCAAAAGGTCATCCAGTCCAATCCCCCTGCCACAGCAGGATCACCCTGACCAAGTCATACAGTCAGTCAGGGTTAGAAGGGACCACAGGATCATCCAGTTCCTACTCCCCTGCCGGGGGCAGGGACATCCCACCCTAGATCAGGCTGGCCAGAGCCCCATCCAGCCTGGCTTGTGCCCACCTCTCCAGCCTGCCCAGGTCCCTCTGGATGGCATCCCTGCCCTCCAGTGTGTCTGCTGCACCACACAGCTTGGTGTCGTAAGCAAACTTGCTGAGGGTGCACTCAGTGCCTCTGTCCATGTCACCGACAGAGATGTTGAACAAGACTGGTCCCAGGACTGATCCCTGAGGGACTCCGCTTGTCACTGGCCTCCACTTGGACATGGACCCATTGACGGCCATCAAGCCAGTTCTTTACCCATCTAGTGGTCCACCCATGAAGCCATGTTCCACCAGCGATCTTGCTAAACTTCCCAGCGAGAGCAGCAGCGGCTGCAGCAGCGATGCAGGGAGGCCCCTTTCCCCACCACATGCTGCCTTTACCTTTCCTGTCAGTCTAAATTCTGCCAATTATTAAATTATCCGACGTGCAGCAGGAACGCAGCTAGATGTGATCCAAATGGTGTCACTACAATTATGGTAATTATCTGAAAACAAGCCAATTACTTCCCTCCTCTTCGTGCCAGTTGGTGCCAAGACAGCAGCTGTTCCAGGCAAATTTGTTACCGCGTTACTGTGCATTTGTTAAAGGTTGAGGTTATAGATTCCAGCCTTCTTTGAAATATTAAAAATGCTATAAAGCCACGGAGGGTATAACTTCCTAGGGTTTTTTTTTTTTAAATGTCAGGAAGGGAGAAATTTCTTTCAGATGCCAAGAGAAACGGCGGGAAAGTGATTTACTAATGATAGCTGGCTGGCAGTGTGTACTTTGCAATCAGCATACGCCGGAGCCATAAATTAACCTCTGTCAGCTTGTTACCTCTACCCATGTGAAATGAGCTACATGCAGAGGTTTTCTGAGGATGTTTGATGTTTCTCTTTGCTCAGCTTTGGCACTGAGGATGCTCCAACACATCCGGAGGCACCTGGCAGGACTGGCCCCACGGCTGCGCTCACTTTGCAGCAGCTGATTGAGTTTGTCGAAGCGCTCTGGCTTGTTGAGTTGCGTGAGATGCAACACTCACTTGTGGGGAGGGAAGGCAAAGGATGGCAGCGCTCTGCCTGCAGCCCCACAAGTGCTGCCCCAGGCAAAACTAGTTGGGCCAACACTGGGCAGAGCCATGGGAGCCTCTTCACCCACGTGAAGCAGCTCCTGAGAAGTTGTGTTATCAAGGTACCTTTTACTTCTAAACTGTTCATGGCAAGGACAGCCTGGGGGTGTCACAACATACAAACCCCACCACTTGCAGCTACATCAGAGGTGCAAATGAAGCCCCTTCAGACCCCGCGGTGTGACCTCTCGTTTTGCACAGACCTTCCTTGTGGAAACAAGAGGCTTTCATCTCATGTTTGCGACCGTGTCCACCTTCCGACTGACCTCCAATTTTCTTTCACGTGATGTTTTGAAATCTTTGGCTTTGATGTGCGTGAAACACTCCTTCCAATAAATGTCAGGAGCAGATTAAAGAAAATTACATGGCGGAAGGAAGAGCCTCTACCTTTTGGCTCGAACAGCTTGCCCGTGACTGCTGAATGAATCAGCTATGAAAAATGTGTTTCCCTCTCCGTGCGCAAGGTACGTGCCAGTGGGATCTGTTTATATCCGCGGGCTTATCGCACACCTCGTGCATCTGTAATTCCCTGCAGCCAAGCACAGGGCTGAGCTCGGTTCCCGGGAGCCGGTTAGGGGCATCAGCCTGCTGCTTTGCTTGAAATAATTAGCCTTGCTCACAGCTGACCTTCACAGCAAGCCCTAAATGCTGACAGATTTGCCTTGTGTTGGAGCAACAGAGAGCAGCACGTTGCAGAGTGCTCTTCCTGGAGAAATCCCTTCTGCTCCCTTCGCCATCCAGGAACTGGAACTGACCTACAGAAACCACGTGGGATAGACGCAGCCACTGGGCTCCAGCACCTTTCTGTGTGTCCCTGGTACCTTCCTGCTGCTCTCAACAATTCCCATCTGCTTCTCTTTTCCCAGAGGGTCCCCTTTGCTGTCGGAGCGACAAGCCAGGACCGTCTCCTTCCTGCATCTGGAGTTGTGTCCAGTTCCTGTCCTACCAGCCTGGCAGCAGGTGATGTTCCACCTCAGGCAGGAAAGCACGGGTACGCCGTTCCCTGCTGGTCACTGCTTGTTTCTTCCTCATGATCATTTACTTGCTACCTTCATCCTTTTGCTTCACATTAAGCTGTTTTCATGCTTGTTGCCCACAGCAAACCCACAGTTCAGATCTCTCCCTGTTAAGCAGCAGTAAGATGCTCAGCCACAAGGATAACATTTGATAGTGTTGGAAAAAGAAGAAGAAATAAATGAATGCAGGCAGTTCCCTGACCAGTTGTAGCATTAAATGTGAGTGAGTGTGTAAACAGGGTTCTGCTTATCAGTCCTGCTGCTATCTGCTGCACACAAACTGCTCAGCCCCACAAAATCCAATTTCCAAGAGGTTAGAGGAGGCAACTGTTTGCAGAAACACAGCAGTACAAACCTCCAAAGCCACAGCCCTCATTATGCTGATGTGGAAGAGGAAAACACTGCCTGACAACTCCTGGCACTCGAAGGCGACGTCGACTTTGGTGACTTAGTGATTAGAATCAGCCCAGCTCTGCCATGGGACCGCTTCCTCCTCTTTGCCCCTGCGGATCAGCAATGGTGCCCAGGGCAGGTGCTGGTCACGGGGACTCTGCAGGGATCCCTGGGGTGCAACCATCAACTCCTGTTTCCCCAGAACAGCTTGGAAATTCAACCTGGAAACACTCATCACACACTGGCAGGAGAGACAGGAAAACAGTCTGCTTCCTGATGTGAGGTGCCCTGCGCTGGGCATGGAGCAAGAGGGAGAGATCCAACATTCAAGGCTATGCTGTTCTGAGCTTTTGCCCAAGGCCTGGTTATGGACAGATGCTGCAGCTCAGTCCTGGAGGAGCTGAACCCTCCAAGTGCCCTCTACCACTGGAGAGGAAGGAACTTGGCACTGGGGACGCCACGGGCTGGACCCTCTGACCTGGCCACCGTAGGTGGCGGCAGGAAGGCCACCGCAGCAGCAGGACTGTGAGGTGCAAAGAGCAAACGTGCCCCTGCCACAGCCCCTTTGTTTATTCCCAGACAGAGCGATCAAGCAGCAGCCAGCCCAGGGCTGTTCACCACGCAAGTTCACCGCATCAGTAAAAACATAAACTGTAAGCTGATTAGACATTCACAGCTACTCTTTCTTGATTAGCTCACCATTAATATTTCAATGTCAGAACTGGCTGCCTTCTGCCTCCCTGCTCCCTTCCTTCCTGCTTAATTAATGCTGACCAGCACCGACAGCAGTCGCCGGCAGATAGCAGAAACTACAGCGGGCCCTTCCGTGACTCTGCCGGCTGCAAACAGCTATTTGCAATCCTCTTTCATACATCACCCACCCGCGACAAAGAGATCATGGTAGCAGAAAATGAGTCTCCCTCCTCAGGACTTCAGAGCTCCTAAAGAACATTGGCTTACTCGATGGAAGTAATCAAAGAAGACAATGCAGGAGGTGCCACTCGGCCACAAGATTTGTGTCTCACCTAGCAATCAGCTGGCTGCTCCGCCACCGAGAAAAAGGAAAGGGAGCGAATTGTTAAGAAGGAGCCTTTGGTTTAGGGTGGCTCATAAAAGCCATGCTGGTGCCCAGTTTGGAGGGAATGGGACAACCGCTGCTGCCCCAGCAGTGGCACGAGCAGCTCGCCCGCTCCATACGATGCAGGCTGCACGGCTGCCTGATGCACAGCGCACGCAGCCTGGCCGGCAACGCGACATGCTGCTAATAGTCTGTTTGATTTTATTGATGTGCTCAAGATATATGGGGGCAGGAGGAGCAACGAGGCAGAAATTCTACGGCGGCATTCATTCCATTCTAGCCCAAGGGATTGTCTGTCTTCATCTGTCCTCCTTTTGGACCTAGAGGGCTGAGAAGCTCTCCTGCGTGACAGGAGGGCAGCTGCTACCTCCTGGGTGTGTGGGACCCCGACACAGCACACACTGGGATTTCCCACATTGTGCCTACTGGGACCAAAGCAGCGCCGGTCTGCAGAGATGTTTTTGCCTGCCTTTGCTGCTGCTGCAGAAGCAGCCCCTGGCCAGTGCACATGCTCTGCATCTCCATCCACTGCCCCAGCCTCCTGCCTCTCCTGTCCCAAGGCATACACACCACGTTGGTCACCCCGGGGAAGCAGGAATGGCATGCTGCAGCCTCGCTCGGCTCCACTCCCTCCACACAGTAACTCACTCTATTACATGCCTGGCCAGAGCTCACCATCTGCTCCCAGTCTTCAAGGAATACCGCTGCATAATTCAATCAAAAAGGAGAAGATCCTTGTTTCACTGAATCGTAAGTCACTTCAAGTAATTATATTTTTATACTGCTATCAGGAGCAACAGAGGCTGTTCATTTTATGGGCTTTAGCTGCCAGAGCTGTGCCTCTGCCAAGGTTACGGCTGGGACTGGAAGACAAGTGAACGTTGCCTCAGCTATCCATGGTTTTAGCTTTTCGGTAAGGCAAGGGAAGAAAAACCCTGCAGGACCCAAGCCTTTGTCTGGGAATGCCCTCATTTATGGAGCATGGAAAATGCACTGGCTTGCACCAAAGAAAACTGACCAAACCGTCAGCCTGAAGCTGATTCCCAGCGCCGTGGATGGGCCAACTTGTCCTTCCAGGGCCACGCACAGAGCAGCTTCTGCAGCTCAGCGATTGCTGCCTAAGCAGCGAGCGAAATCCTGCTTATCCCTGCAGCTGGAGGAGACACCAGCCTGCATCCCTCACATGCTGCCTTAGAAAGGTCAGATGGGATCAGTCCAGGAGAAGAGCCTAACAACTTGCTTTGTCTAAAATGCCTGGGATGCAACTTGCAGGACTCACAAAAAAAACCCAAAAAAGGAAGTATTTAAAAAGAATCCCAAACAAGAACCTTTCTGGAGCCTTCTGCTGCTCTTCAGGATAGCTTCCCCACTTTAGACACTTCCACCCCGCTTCAGTTTGTGCTCTCTCCCCAGCCAGCCAGCCAGCCAGCCAGCCAGCCCTTAGTACCTGTCCTCTCCTGCTCTTTCGCTGCCCCAGATGTTCAGTCTTTTAAACAGATTTACTGCCTTGACTTTGAAAAGGGCTTCACCATCCTTCCATCTGTGTTTACCCTCAGTGCCAGGTAAATGTCTCCTCCGAAGCAGATCTGTTCCTTAGCAGCAAAGACACACTGCACAGGCTCAGGCAGGAAGGCAGAGCAGCACTTCCGAAGCAGCGCTGGCCGGGGAGCCGCACTACGTGCCCACGCAAGGACCGAGACCTCCGCCAGACTACCTGCATTATCCCACTGTGGCCCAGAGCCACTGCTCACACGTCCGCTCCCGAGGCCGGCTCCACCGCTCACCCAGTTCTGCAGGATGCTGAAGCCAAGTACTCATCTCAAACAAGAGAGTAAGGACTGGAATGCCCCACATCCCACCGAGGGTCCGACCCGGGCTGTAAGTGTTGGAAAGAGCCTTGTTGTCAGACCTTCACAGCCCCTTTCCAGGGAAATCCTCCTCTCTCTGTGTGTTTTGTCTCCAAGCAGGGCTGGCTGGTGCATGAACCAGCTGCTTTCAACTGCCTGGACAATTTGTGACACAAAGGACACAGAGCAGCTGCAGCCCAGATCTGTCCCCTCGCTCAACAAGGCTTGGCCAGCACATCTCCACAGGTCGCACAGCGATGACTTCCAGGTGGATCTGCAGATAGTGTTGAGTTTCATCTAATCTCAGGAAAGCAGAATTTGAGGTGTTTGGAGACTCAGCCTCCTGGTTTTGGGGCAGCACGTTGGTGCTGCTCTCCCTGCTATCTACTGCCTCACTCCGTCTCCTAAAGTGTCCTTGTTCAGACACCTGTTAAGGGAGGGCATTCAGGTGGCCCTGGAGAATTAAGCAGAAGAAAGAAAACTGTCCCAGTGTCACATGGAAATGAATCCCCTGGCGTGTCTCACGGAGGGTGCAGTGGGGCTCAGCTGCTCTAGAGTGAAATCAGGATCTGGCCCCTTCTCCTTCGGCAGCTCCGCACCTCAAATGACACGACCTGTAACCCCAGGGAAGGCTAATCTGAACCTGTGGCATGGAGCCTGCCCATTAGGAAGGCTGCCAGCCCCTCTCCCTTTAAGTCTAAGCTGAATGGTCTCACCCACCACTGAAGACTTTAGGGTTTGAAAGTAAAATCACAAAATGAGCCAAGGTGATCTGTCACTTGAAGTGAGCGTGGACAAATGAATCCTTCAGCCGAGCTACAAGTTTCCTCTGGTGAAGGACTGAGGTTGGGTCAGTGTTTGTGGTTTCACTTCCATGCCCGTTGACCTGTAGATCCGGCAAGTTCATTTTGCTCCCTGCAGTGTCCTCCCAACTGGAAGGTAGATGGGGAAAAGAAAGCTAATTGTTTTGAAACTGAGAGTTCATCAGATTCTCCAACATGCAGAGACGGGTAGAATAACGTCGTCTGAGCTCTGGCACTGGTGGCCAGCATCAGCGCAGGGTTTAGAGCAGCCCATGCTCCAGGGTGCCCAGACCCTGGGACGGTGACAGGTTTTACTGAGCTGGTTTCTGGAGCAAACTGGCACAAAAATGCAGCTCGAGGATCAGGCAGGTTCACCGAGATGCGATGGGAGTTGCTCTTTCCAGGGAAAGGGACAACTGAAGAGTTGCCTGTGCGACTCTGGGGCTGGACCCGTCTCTGCGGTCGGGCTTCATGCCGCTGTCTTTAATTTTGTGCCCGAGCACCTTGGATCAAGGCTGGACTTTGCTTTACTTTTGGCACTTCCCTGCTGCTCAGCTCAATCTTGCCATTTCAGGGGACCTCTTGTGACCAGCTGGGACCAGCTTTATGGCAACAGGATTTTCATGCTGCTCCGGCGAGCGAGTGCAGACAGCAACGTCACCGCATCAGACCTGAGCACGTTTTTCAAGCCTCACAAGAAGATGGACTGCAGGGGCTCTGGAGTAAAAGCCAAGGTGCTATTTTTAGAACAGAGGTGGGGAAAGAAGCTTTGGGTGATTTGAAGTCAGAGCTGTGCCAGGACAACAGGGCACTGCTCCCCTCCTGTCTGTGCTGCCAAGTTCCTCTTTCAAATCCCAAGGTTGTCTTCTGACAAACAACCCCTGTCAACAGGATGGGGCTCCTGATGAGAACAGCCATCAGGAAACTGGCTGTAAGTTGGCCCCCATCCTGGGCTGTGTGACAAAGAGGGGAAAGGGTCAGGGACCAGCTCAGACCCTCCTCTCCTCGGCCATGTTTATTGTTGCTTGCAGTGTTGTCCACCCAACCCCAAACTGTCCCCTGCTGTAGGCAGACGTCGGCTCCTTTTGTGTCTCCCCAGCAAGGAGCTGCAGGGACCCTGCTGTGACACCGACTGTACCCTGGAAGCAGTGGGCATGTCCCCACTGTCCGGTGCCTCCTGCAACATCCTCCGATGGGGCTCTCCAGCATCCCCAGCAGCTGCTGGTGCCACAGGTCCTTCAGTGCGTTGGCAGGTGGGTATTTGGCAGTGCCTTCCCCGAGCCATTCTCTCCATTGTGACAGAACAGGAGGGATCCCAGACCTTGCAGCAACTGCTGCAGGTGCAGACTGGCCACCTGCACCCACGTATGTGAAGCTCTATCGGCTCACAGCATCTTTTGGCCCTAAAACTGCAGTGCTCAAGCTGCAGGGGAAAACACAAGGAGCGAATCCTGAGTCATGGGAGCAGCTCCACTGGAACACAGCACTCCAAAACCGCCTCACACGGAAGCGACGGCAGCAGGGAAGGGGAGGCTTGCTCTGGGTTTTTAATAGCAGGTCAGCAATTACCGGGCAGCTAAGGCTCCTCTGTTTGTTGCCATCATGCTAGCAAAGGTCGAAGCAGCCAGGCAGCTCGGCTGCACCCACTTGGTGCTGTTTTTATCTGCATTACTAATGACACACGACCTATCTGTCAGCAGGCTGATCGATACCGGTCTGAGGAATCAATACAGAGGTGGATGACAGCACTGTCTGCCGTTCAGCACCCGCACAAGATGGGGAAACAGGGCACCACTGATCCCAGAGGTGAGCTGAGACACAGGGTGGGACGGGAGGCCCGACGGGGCAGCTGCCACACGCTGCCTCCCTCGGTGCCACCGTGACACCGGGGCTTGCTGTGCATGTGTCTGCGGTCCCAGGGCTGGGGCTTTCCTGCCACCCGTCCCGCAGCAGCCTCTTGGGAATGGCACGGCACACTGAGAAACCACAAGGTCTCCTGCATTGTGCTGTGCTGCTTAATAACCAGCAGCTCTGGCCATCCATCAGATGCCACCTTGCTCCTGCCAGTAAGAGTGATCTTGGCTGCACAGGGCAATCAGGTTTTGCAGGAGAAGCTCTCGGGACTGCCGTGACACTTGGGATTAAAGCGAAGCTAAGCAAGGGAGTTGCATAACTGGGGGTTTCTGCCTGCCTTCCTGCAGTCTTACAACTGTTCTGATTCTGTCACAGTGATGCTAGGAAATTGCTCTGTGAAACCAAAAGAGCCTTAGAAAGGCACAGGCAGGTCAGGATCATTTGCCCTCGGTGCTAGGTTTGTCTGAAGCAGTGAGTTGATGGTGGTAGGATCAGACAGAGAGCAGCGTGGGGTGAAAGCTAAACTCTCCCTGAAGGCTCCGCTCACGCTCCACTGTGCCTGTGTCCTCGACAAGGTGCAAAGCTCTGCAGCCTCCTCCTGTCAGGCTGCTTTGACAGCCCGTCAGGGAGACCAGGGGAGGAGAGAGCAGCAGCAGTGAGGCGACTGGGAGTGCATCCATCTAGATCTGCTTTGGTTGCCAGAGCACAGTCACCAGCAGCTTAAACCAAGAGCAGAGCCATAACCCTTCCCTTAGTGTGGGATGCTCCTAGGCCAGGGAGCAGGCACTGAACCCCAGCAGAGGCTGCTCTGGCTCACAGCACCTCTGTCCTTCAGGACGCTCCCCTCATGTGGTGGCACTACTGTGCTGTGTGTGACAGCTCAGAGTGGGGCCTTGGGGTTCCCCAGGGCATCATCAACAGGCTCCTATGGAAGAAGCTGGTGCCTGAGACACTGTGGTGGCCTCACACTCCCTCCAGCAGCTTCATCACTTGTCATTCACTCAAAAACTGCTGTGAGAGCTCTGAACCCCAGGCCCCTGACACAGCACCTGGAAGCCACCAGACAGGTAGCACAGGGTAGCCAGCTCTGAGAACATCCCCTGCCTTTCCCTTATAGTCCACACATCTCCCTGGCATTAGCTCCTATTTTTAGAATGCCAGCAAAGAGGCTTCTGCTGAGAAAGCACTGTGGCAGGATTTCAGCTGCGCACTCAACTCCCTGAGGGGTTGGCAATGGGCTGCAGCTGGGGGCTTGGGTCACCCACCCACCCACCCACCCACAAATAAATGGGGCTAGCTTGGCTGCCCCAACCTCTCTAGAGGTGCTGCTGTGCAGACTGGGGAAGAGGCAGCATGGCAGGAATTCAGTTTCCCTGAGCTAGAACCATAGTTAGGGAGCGACTCTCATCTCTGATGGGCAGCTCTGGGTACGAGAGCTGAGCAAATGTTCTCTTTTATCTCTCTCTGGTGCTCTACTGCTCATTTATCCTTCCATTAGGGATCATCCTCCCGTCATTTCTGGGGCTGTGTGGGTTTCTTTTCTCTATGGGGTGGATGCCAGGCATCAGGACTCATGTGTTCTGTGGCAATTAGCCCAGCGCTGAACCCTGATGGCGTGTCTGCGTTTGCAATTAACGCTCCGCTTTGTCTGCCTGAGCTTTCTGTTCTCCTTCCTTCTGGGGCTGGGAAAGGCACAACCTGGGCCTCAACAAACCCAACAGGCAGTGAAGTTTTAAAGACATCGCGCGAGCCTGACTGCCTCTTGCTGTGGATCGGCTCCTGCTTGGTTCAGCACCTGGATTTACGTGAGTGTGGCTCAGGGCAGCCGCCTGACAGAGCACAGAGCCTGTGGGAACCGACTCTGCCTCTGCTCCTGCCCTTTATAGCTCCTTTCATGCTCCTGGCTGAATGCACCTGGCTCTTTATGAGGAAATCAGGTTGCCTGATTCGGTGTCTTACAGCATCAAACCTTTTTACCCACGCCTTTGGTGTTCTGCAAAATACCTCCAGTTGCTTTTGTCGGATGGGAAAAGGGGAAAAAAAAATCAGGATTTGGGGGGGAGATGTCAGGGCAGGCAGAAGGAAGGTGCCTGTGGGACCTGCTGTGCTTGAGGAAAACCTGGGGGTTGGGAGGAGCCTGGTACCCTCTTGCTGCTCCTCCGGCACCTCGTGATGGTTTTATGAGGCTTCCCCTGGCAGAGCTCTGTGTCCCCTCCATCAGGAAGCTGCTCCACCGACCCTCATGGTCTGGCTCTGCTTCCCCTCTCAGCCATAAATCCATCCACCCCCAAATCCCTGCTTGTCTCTGTGAGATAAAGTGGTTTTTGGGGAGGAGATTCTCTCTCTGTCAGCTGCCTGCGACTGATTTCTAACGAAGAGCTGCCTCTTGGAGCAGGGTGGGGGAGGAACCAGGAGGGGAAAGAAACTGGGGGGGAGGGCAGCGTTTCTGGATTCAAACCTATTAAAGGATTTAATTCCGTTCACTCAGGGCTGCCTGGCTCGGAATGGGAATGAGTCCACGGCCCACCAAAATGAAACAGCACAACACACAGCGCTTAGCAAGGCACCGCCAGGGTTCAAAGGAACCCATTAGCTTGCTCCAGCGTTCCCGGTACGGTCTCGTTTGTCAATAAGGCTTAAAGCCTCCCGTTTATTTACAGCCTGTTCGACAGCAGCAGAACCCCGCGGAGCGCCTCGTCTGTATTTACCTGCCACGCTTGGTTTCCCTCCCAGGGATTCCTCCTGATCCCTTGTGTTCTACCTGCTTCTCTCTCGTGGCAGAGCTGGATGCAGCGGAGATGTGCACAGGTAACGCAGGGCTATCCCCTTTCACCCTGCTTGCCCCCTGCACAGGAGGCTCCCCTGAGCCACCTCCCAGTGACTCACACCATGGGGCTGCTCCAGCCTCTGTCCTGCACCCCAAGAAGTTGCTGGCCACAACCGTGAGCCAGCATGGAGGGCTGATGGCAATCCACAAGCTGTGGCCTCTGAGGGATGCAGCAGTGGCAAGCGATGGGGGCACAGCTGCCTCTGTGGCCCTACAGCCCAGCAGAGCTGGAGCAGCCACGGCTAACAGGTCAGGCCCCTCCATCTGTCCCCAAATCGGCTCCTGTGGGATGAGCCCTGGCGAGGAGAGAGCGTAACAGGATTTCCCCCAAAAGCTGCTTGGATGCTGCTGGGCAGATAACGAAGCGTGGCTGGCCCCGAGGATTTCTCCAAGGAAAGGAGTTTATTCTCGGTCACAGACATGAAGGGGCTGTTTAATCTCCTGTCATGGCTTGTGTCCAGTTGGTCCAACACTTCAGCTCCTGCAGACTTGGCTCCCTGCAGCAGAGGTCCCCTGGTCTGGGGAGGGGTCTGTCTAGCCACAGGGAGCAGAGGATGGAGGAGGACCTGCCCCAGCTGCCTGCCTCCTCTCCTCTGCGCTATCTCTTCCAAAGGCAGAAGTAAAAGCAATTAAATGGAAATATAAGCAAATGCAGCATCAAATGGGCTGCCCTGGGAGGCTGGGGGAGATGCAGGACAGCGTGTAAGGCTCAGGGAGGGAAATCCCTCCAGAAGTTAAATGGCCAAGATGTCCCAAACGGGACTGCAGACTTCGCAGGAGGCATCTAGCGGACCTCAGCAGCACCCTACCAGCAGGCAGCCTGGTCCCCACTGCTTGCCACTGTCTTCTGCCCTACACGAGACCCTGAGGAGGGGGCAGTGACCAGGACCTGCAGCCCAGGCCGTCTACCATGGACCTGTGCATTTTGGCAACAATGGCTCTCATTAGATTTTATGAGTATGGAGTTAATTGCTGCAACAAAGGGCTGCTCTCTTCTCTCCTGGTGTTGACTAGTGTTTGGAAGAGGCCCGGGATGCTATGAATGGCCAAGCAGCTCCCTGAGGAAACCCCACACTTTCACCCCAAAAAGTAAAGTCTCCGTCACTTGCCTGCTGCTGTCTGCATGTAGCCAGCCAGGGTGCAGACTCGTCGCTCACAGGCTCCTCCAGGCAGCAGGACAGCAACGATGGCCAGCAGGGAACTGAGGGCCAGCAGGGCACAGCCGCCCGCACACAGCACGGCGCTCGTCTGAAAGGACACGCAGGGCCGTCAGCGAGGAGGTTCCCCCACCGCCCCACAAATTCCCCCCCTTGAGATAGAGGACCACATCATGGGCAACGTCTCCCAGCTTTTCCCTCCCACCTTCTGTTGCTGAAATTCCCTGTTAAGTCACAAGCCCATGGCTGACCCGTCACCCGCTCCCAGGGGCCATCAGCACGCAGGCTGTGGCGATAACTGCAGAGGTATCTATCACATGCACGAGGAGCTGTGTCACTAAGGGCTGCTCCCAGCTCTCCTCCAGCAGCCTCACCAGCCTTTCCCTGCAAAGGCCATGATTTGGCCTCTTTTGCAACACAACTGGCTCGTTTGGAGCTGTGGGATGTGGCTTTGGGGTGCCAGGGGCCTGCTGGGCAGTGTTTTTCCCTGGGGATGGGCAGGGAGCAGAGGCCAGCACTGCCCACAGCCTGTGTGCCCCTGCTGTCACCTGGCCTGGGTGGCTGTGAGATGCCAAGTGCATCAGCACCTACAGCTGGAACAAAGCACTAATTTATGGCAACACCAGCCTGTCCCTGGGTGTGAGCACCCCGCTGCTGCTGCACTGCTGCTGTTTCTGTCTCCATTACAGCTGACGATTCCACCTCAGCCAACAGGATGGCACCAGCATCAGGATGGTCTCTGTACTGGTGGGGACACGTGTCAGCCCAGCCAAGTGTACAGTGTGGCCAGGGACAGTGACAGGATTCCCACTGGGTGCCTTCTCCTCCAGCGCTCAGCTCGTGGCAGCACTCAGACAGCACAAGGACACCTCGGCCCCAGCCCTGCAGCAGCCACGTCAAGTGCTGTCATTTCACAGCAAATCCTGCAGAATGCTCCTGGCTTTGGTGAGTCACCCTGAAGCAGCACAGCTCTAACACAGGGCTCAGCCCCACCTCCCCAACAAGCCTTCCTAACCTGGGCAGGTGGCCCCCTGAAGAGCTCAGGTCCCATCTCTACCCCTCCTCATACCCTGCTGAGACAGATTCAAGTGAAGCTCACATTTTGCACCTTCCCTCCCCCGACATCTGAGTTTTTGAGGAGCCACAGTTACTACAGGAACAAACCCAAAACATGTTTGCATTTACCCCACTGCCACCACCCCAGAGGTTACCAGTCAGGAGTAAATACTCTGCTAAATGCAAGTGATGCTGCAGGCTGGAGGGAAGGAAGAGGAGCAGGTTTTACCCTCTCTGAGCAGCTAAAACGCCCCTCCTGAACCTCTAGCACTAGCAGTTGGGTTGGGGTGGGTGACCCCACCGCACAGACACCTTCTGGTGCGGGGCCCTGCGGGGAAAGCAGCCGCAGGTCTCGCTCCCCGAGGGCATGGAGGAAATACAGGCTTGTAAAAAAGAAGGATCACTCTGCCCAGCATCTGAATTCCACCTTCCACCCAGCGACGTGCAAAACCAGCCTCCTCTGTGAGGACTATTCATTATTTAGAGTGATGAATCTTTTAGCAGAAAGGGATCTAGCAAAGCACAAGGCTCCTAAATACTCACAGCCCCTGCTGGAAACAACCTGTGAGCCACTCAGACTGCTAATCCTCGCAGGAAGGTGCAAAGATCTTCTTCAGGACACAGTGCCAAGGGAAGAAGGCACCGACAGGATGGGAGCAGGCAAGCTGCACAGAAAGAAGAGCAGGGTCTGGCTTGGTTCCTGCCATCAGGGTTCATACAGGAGGCAGCAAGACCTTGGGTTCCAGGGCCAGCAGCACCCTGGTGTGCACAATGGTGGTCAAAAGCCAACCAAATCCAAGCAGGCCTTTGGCAAAGGGATCTCAGGGCTCATTTTCAATTAATGTGTTCAAATTCATACGGGCAAGAGATGCAGGTAAGTGATGAGGTCTGAATTCTGCCAGCAGGGTTGAGGCACTGAAGGGCCGCTGGGCAGCTCTGGGGGCAACAGGGGTAATGCAGGCGAGTGGTTGTACTGGGGGGCACAAAGAATGGCAGTGGTGCAGCTGTCCCAGAGTAGGTGCCACTAGGGAAGGGCATGGGGTGCTTCAGAGTGCAAGAGACTCTACTGCAAGCCTTAGTCTGGCTCCTCCATCACACTGGTGCACCGTGGCCAGAGCTGCTCAAACACAAGGCGAGACCTTCATTCCTTAATGTGTTGGCATCACCTGGCAAACACCTGACAGGCTCTTGTGAACCACGAATCCTGGTTTGCTGTTAACTTCCCAGGGCCTCGGCTGGGAAGTATCCCAGTGCTCCTGCCCTGTCCTGGAGCTGCATCTGCAGATCAAAGAGCCACTTCTGAAGAAAAATAATGAGACTCGTATTTGAAGAAGCCCATGGAGCAAAGGTATCAAACAGCAGCAGCTGAACTCCCTCCCCTTCCAGCTACCCAGCAGCTCTCTTCTCCCTGTTTGTGCTTGTTGCAGCTTGAACAGAAAGCAGAGGATGCAGGAAACAGGATGCAAAACTGAAACCCAAAAATAAACTGGAGAGGGGAAGAAAACGGGACACATCAAGGAGAGCTCAGGCTGGGGCAGGAAAGTGCCCGGTGCCAAACTGGCCAGGGAGGAGTGGCACCTCACTGCCCCATGGGCTGCCTCTCCGCAGGCATCACAGACCCACAGCCACAGCAGGGGAGACCCCCAGGAGCCTGGCAGCCCAGGCTGTGAGCAATCCTGCCTCCACCGAGCTGGGAAGAGACATAAAACCGTGTCAGATTTTCTGCTCCCACTCCCAGGGAGATGAATTGTTTATCCCCAAACAAATTAATAGTCCCCTGGTGGGACTGTAAACATGCCTTTATGTAGCGTAATAAATCCCGATTAGCAGCAACCCCCTGCCCATTAGTTTCATACTCTGCAGGTCTGACACGCTCCGTGGCCACGCCACTCGCCGAGCAATGAACCTGCTGGAGGTGCTCTGTCATTCACCACAAACTCCAAATGAACATGTCACTCAATGAGCATCCTGGGAGGGATCACTTAATGTCCCTAATGGAAATCTTTTACAAGTATCCCTGATCTTCACAGTTCAAAGCGACGAGGGCAAAGGGAGCAAAAACTGTCCAGTCCAGCGAGTTAGAGCTGAGAAACTGGCAGGGAGGGGAGCATCTCCCTGCTGAGGAAAGGCTGAGGGAGCTGGGCCTCTTCAGCTTGGAAAAAAAGGAGGCTGAGGGGTGACCCATGAATGTTGATAAATACAGAAAGGGAGGGTGTCAGGAGGATGGAGCCAGGCTCTGCTCAGTGGCACCTAGTGATAGGACAAGGGGCAATAGGTGTGAGCTGGAACAGAGGAGGTTCCACATCAGAGAAGGAGTGGTTCCCAGTGAGGGTGACAGAGTGCTGGAAGGAGCTGCCCAGGGGGGTTGTGGAGTCTCCTTCTCTGGAGATGTTTAACACCTGCCTGGTCATGTTCCTGTGCGGCTTGATCGAGATGATCCTGCTCTGGCAGGGGGACTGGACTGGATGATCTTTCCAGGTCCCTTCCAATCCCTAACAGTCTGTGAAAAACACACTGGCAAAGCTCCTGCCATCACACCTTGTGCACTGGGCCACTCCACGCTGCATATTAGTTAATTAATGCAGTTTATTAATTGGAACTTGACCACACCTGACATCCTGACACTTGACCACATCCTGGATGGGCTGTGTGGTACCCAGAGCAGTGAGCAGAAAGCAAGTTATGGGATACTTCAGGTCTGCTCAAATCCTTGAGCATCTTTGCAAACAGGAGCAGAAAATAAATACCTAAAAGAATTAGAAAATAAAGCTATGGGCTGTGGGGAAAGGAAAAAGTGAAGGTCACAGCCTGTCTGGCTTCCTGACACAGAAAAAGCCTGAGAAAACCCAAATGAGCCGGAGGAAAACTGGCTGTAAAATGTGTAAAACAGCTGCAGGAGAAAATGGGACAAAATTAATCAAAACATTATTTTTTTCTTTGATATGTGGTCCCTTCCCATCAGAGCTCTGTGTGAGTAAATATTCAGTCAGGGAAGATGTTTTGGGGCTAAACTGGAGAGTCCTGTACCTGGAGAGACAGAAACCAAACAGATCCCAGGTTGTTTCACCTTGTTTAAAAAATTAATCAACGCTGGACAGAGGTGCTGAGTGAGGACCCAGAGTGTGGGATTTGCAGCAGCGCTGGCAAGGACCTGAGAGGCCACACCAGGGGCTGATGCTGGGAATTGGATGCAGATGTTGGCAGCTGGGTCTAGCTTTGCTATGCGGACCGTGACCAGGCTCCTGGCAGAGGAGGAGCAGTCACCAGTGTGGGCTGGAGGACAAATTATGAAGGCTAGAAAGGATCAGAATACTCAGATTGGTGTCTTCCTGCAGGGCAGCAGCAGCACCGGAGCAGCAAAGCTTCTGTCTCTCCAGTGGGTTCTCTGTGCCACTGCACCCTGTGAGTCACTGTCACCTGCACCACATGGCCACCAGATCTTTGCTTTTCCCAAACCTCCAGGTGAGTTTTGCTCTGGATGCCTGCTCCTTGGGGAAGGCCTAAGGGATCTTGGTTGACTGCCAGAAGACCCACCTGGGCACACCAGAGGCAGCTGCCTCTGCAGGAGATGCTGCGTGCAAAGGGCGGGTGGATGGAGCCGAGCGTCGCAGCCGGTTCCTGTTTCCCCTACACAAGGCACAGAAACAAACATCCGCCATCTGGTCGGCGTTAAAGCGACGGCCAGGAAGAGTGTCCTGCACGTCCTCATCTTCTTCTGCCCAGCAATTACCTTCCTTTTGGCACCATCTGAGAGCTTCTGACTTCCTATGTGATCTTCCCTTTGCATCCCGCTCCCATGCAGATGCTGTTCCCTGCCCAGCAGCACTGAGAAGTGCCTGGTGTCATCTGATGGGAGTGGTGGGAACAGGTCCAACCTCCCAGAACCAGCCCAGCAGTAAAGCACAGCCCCAGGCATGATGCTGCCAGGAGGTGGCTGATGGTCTGGAGTCCCCTGACTCCACTCCCCATGGCATTTTGGGCTGGGGTGGAGGGATGGAGAGGGTGCCACCAGGCTCAGCCCCCACTTCTTCCCCTTCAAATGAAGGATTTGGTTGATGATGACCTGTCTGCTCTGCAGAACACACAGGGGGCACTTCTCCCCAGGCCAGATCCAGCTGCTCATGTACAAATTCAGAAAACACAGCTCAGACAGTCCTGGCCATCTCTAGGTACGTTTCCCACTGATCAGGAAATTCAGTGCACACCCCAGAGCAGTTAATGCCCAAACGAAGCACAGGGGGGGAAAAAAAAAAAGAGACCTTTTTTAATTAGGGAGAAAATAAGAGAGAGATAATATGTCTGATGAATTAGGGCTGTCTTCCTTCCAGTGCCACTGCATCTGGGGACGCTGGAGAGCAGCTCCTAATGGCACTGCTTTATCTAAGAGGATGATGGAGAGTGTTGAAAGAGGGGGAAAAAAGGGAAAAGTAAGACATTAGCACATCAATGGTGTGCCTGTGACCTCCATCAAGGGATGCCAACCAACTTAATGAAATTTTAATTAGGCAGCAAGCAGTGTGCTGTGGCTGGGTACTAGATCAGACCTTCTTACCGCACCCTGCTATTATCCTGCCTCGGGATAAGCCCTTTCCTGGAGCTGGCAGCAAAGCTAGGCTCATCAGCCTGGGCCAGGAGAGCCCCACGGGTCACAAAGCTCTCCCATCTGGCTTTTCCTTACAAAGCCAGCGGAGAGGAGCAGCACTTGCAGTCTGTAGAGGATGGAGGGAACATCCTGCTGCTCAGAGTTCCCCTGCCCTGTCGCCACCGCTCTGCTTTGGGTCCTACAAAGGGGACATGCAGCATTCAGCCCAAAATGTCTCTGATGTGCCCAGGTGATGCCCTTCCCAGTGTGCAGGCAGGGTTCAGGATTCACTGCTCAGCAGGTCTGTGGGCAGGTGACCCAGCATGAACTGGCCATTGCTGTCATGAGCGGCCACATCTCAGCTAAGCCTGTGCCCAGGCAGCCATGTGGTGGCTAATACCCACCTCTCCCTGCCTTTGTTTAGGCAAAGCAGCTCTCCTCTCCCATTGATGGGATTAATCCTGAGAGCAGCCTGTCTGTATTTTCAATCAACTTGACCTTCCACAACCCACCCATAGGCTGGCCCTCTCTCAGCACCCATTTCAGCCCAGCTTAGTGGTGAGTGGTTCACTGATCACTTGGCTACAGCTTGCAACTCAGGCACTGAAGTCTGGGGCCAGAGCCTGGAAATTAGAGGTTTCCTCAACCCTGGGTATTTTCTGGCCTGTTAATGTAGATCAAAAAACCCTGGGTGGCTAATGAAAGGAGATGAAGTCTGCTGCAAGGTAACCTGCATAAACAGGGGGGTGACTTCCAAACTTGCTGAGCGCTCACACCTCTTGCCACGGTTGTGTCACCGCAATTAAAAGTCAAACTGACTGGCAGGCCGAGTAAAGATCTGCTCTCCTGGGAAGCTCTTAGAACGAGGAGCTAAAGGCTGACTTCTTGGTAATCCCAAATTAACACACTGGCCTGATTCACAGCCCTAGGGGTAGACGCCAGGCTCCCTGCATGGGCCACAGTGTGAGCTGAGGACTCCAAACTGCTCAGCTCTCCCTCGTGCCAGAGCCTGTGCCAGAAGAGGAGCCATGGATGTCAATTCTCTTCCCATCTCCACCTGTCCCTGGGCACAGGACTGCTGCGTGGCTCCGCAAGTCTGACCCCAGTGGGCAAACCTCAGATCATGGTGGGAACCAGGTGAGCTGATGCAGTGACAAACCTGACAGAAAAGGTAAGTAAGTGGGTTTGCTGTGTGTTTGCACCAGGGTGCATCTTTTCAAGCCCTGCTGTGAGCAAAACCCCAAAGAAGACCCACCCAGGGAACTTCTGAGGCTGTGCAAAGCCTTCACCCTGCCCTGAGTGGGTGACTTAGTGCTCTGCTCCAGCAGGGCATCGCTGACTTAAAGGCAAGTGGTCCATGTGTTTTTAACCTGGATACCATGGGCTGATCAGCTGCTCTCTTATTTTAGATTACATGCTTGGCAAAGCCTGAAAATGATTGGAGAGTATCTGGAAAAATAAAAATTGACATTTGAAATGAAGCAGCACTAGCTTCTGAGGTGCGGTGCTGAGACGGGAACCTATGAGCCACACACTCCCACTGAAAGAGAAGATAATTTAGCTCCAGATAAATCACTATTTTGCACCAAAAGCAAGTGGTGAGATGCAATGAAGCAGCTCAGAAGCTTACTTGTGTCACCTGTGTTTTCCAGATCCACCAGTTGGCCTCCCAAGAGCAATCCCCTCTCCTCCACAGCTCTTGCACCTCTTGGGATGCCCCTCTCCAGCCCTCATGGCTCCAAGTCCTCCGAGAACACATCCCCCTGTCCATGTGAGGGCCACACATAACTGGACTGTGGCTCCTAGACAATACCCCCATCATCTGGAGGATGATCTCTCTGTCTCTCCTGGCCCCAGCCAGACCCTCCTTCTCCAGTTTCCACCAGTTCCTGCAAGGTCTCAGCCCAGCCACTGCCTCTCCAGCCATTCAGGGATAGTTTATTTTACTCTACCCCGTCAAATCACCATCACGATGCTGAGCACGGTGCCAAGCCCCAGCAGTGCCTGAGCACTGACAGGGTTAAATTAAAGGTACCCCTGGTATTAGAGAGCTGCAAAGTAATTATGAAAGGAAGCAGAAAAAAGCCAGCAACTCTAAGCAGACATGAAGGCCCTCTTAAGAGAAGAAAGGCATGTTAATTAACCTCTAGACATGATTCAAAGCATCATTTGTAGCATGATTAACATAATCCCCCAAGTGCAAACACACAACTGGAATTAACGATCATTTGCAGGACTGAACGCTCCCCCACCCCTTCCCTTCGGCACATCCACACATTCAAATGGGGAAACGTCTGAAACGCGGTGTAAGCGAGCACGGGTCAGGGAACAAAAGGAACAGTGTTCCCTGGGGGTGGACAACCCGGCTGTGGGCTGCTCCCACCCTGCAGGTGGGCATCCACCCGGAGTGTGCCATCAGCGTCCTCCCCAGGTCTGCCATCAGCATCCTCCCCGAGTGCCCCAGCAGCATCATCCCAGATGTGCTCTCCACATCACCCCAGATGTGCCACCAGCTTCACGCTGGAAGACCTCCGGATGTCTTTTGCAGCCTTTGCCCCACAGCCCCACCTTCACACCCTCCTCACCAGCCCCCACCAGTTCAGCAAAACGCTGGTGGCTGTTTCAAAAGCTCCTAGAGTCGGGTCCGTGTTACGCTCTCGGCTTTCATTTAAAGGAGATGCCTGCAAGGCTGCTTGAAGGATTGGAAACGAATGCCACAAGTTCTGAGAGCAGAGGGGGGAAAAGAGCCACAATTTCCCCGACTCCAGAAAGGAGAATCTGCTGCTGGAACTCGCGGTCAGGGCTCGGAGCACTCGGCTCCCCTCGTCTCACCGGAGGCATGTGGGTGTGGAGAGCTGCTCATGCACAAAAGCCAAAGCTGCTCCCTGCCTTAGCAAAGCTGTCGCTGAGCCTTTCTCGTATCCCACCCCATCAAATAACCATCACCACGGGTATCCTCATCCACAGCTGGCAGGGAGCACTTCCCCCCGAAAAAGACTGCACTGTGTGGCACTCATCAGTTACTTGGGAGGTTATGAACACCGGTGCCAAGGATGTGTCACGTACATCCCCCGTGAACTCCGCTGGGTGCTGTGACACTACCCATCCCTAGCACAGCCCCAGCTCAGGGGCTCAGAGGCTTTGCCCTGCGTCGTGTTCAGGACCTCGGGTGTTTCCAGGGGCTGAGGCTGCAGCCCGCTCACATGAGCCACTGCCCGGCTTCCTTCTTATCTTTAAAGTTTGTTATTGCTTGGAAGTGTTTGCCTGAATTATGTTTGCAAAAGCAGCCGAACAAAGAGCAGCTTAGGGAAACGACAGCGGTTTTGCACGGTTTTATATAAATAGGAAGGGGTTTATGTGGCTGCTTTTCTTTGCAATTCACAGTATTTGTCTTTAATGACAATTTTAAGGGCCACAGCGGGATTTAAGCGATAGCACGTGGACCTGGGAGAGAGAACAGCAACAGCGCAGCTTCATGGGAGGCTGAGAAATTCAGCTGCTGCCACCCATTGTGCTGGGCACAGCCACGGCTTCTCGGGGATTGAGCCCTCATAGTGGGACTTCTGCAACGCAGTGACCCGGAGCAAGTCAAAGCTCCTGCGTTGTGGCCAGCGGTGCTGCCACGGCCCTCGCTACCCCAGGGTAAGAGGCTGAGAAAAAAGGGAGAGGGAGAAAAAAGGGCAGGGGCAAGCAGGCAGGGCTTTGTGTGGTCACCATGCACACCCAGCAGGGACAGGCAGATCTTTGTCACCCCATGGGGCAACCAGGGCAGCCCCAGGGCCTTGGCCTCCTTCTCCCAAAGCCTAGGAAGGGCTTCTTCACCCCGGGCTGGCTGGGCAGGGGAGGAGACACAGTTCCCCTCATCCAGGCTCCGTTTCTGCTCTGTGTGTGCTAGGGGCAGCAGTTAGAGCCACCTCCCTGCTCCTCTCCCACTTTGCAAACTCAGCGGGCAACTGATGCTCGGTGACCCACCAGGGAACCCCAAACGCCTCCTGTTTTACCCCCAACTCCCTCCTGCACGGCCACTTATGACCTCGCCCAGACTGGTCAGGGCAATTTGAGGCTCCGGACGGGTCAGAGCTGCAGCATGGGGTCATGGCCAGGACACACCACGGGGACATCAGGGTGCACTGACCACCACGCTGGCACGAAGGGACCCAGGAGCACCCCAGGGTGTGACCCTCACAGGAAGCAGGGGACAGCCAAGAGGTGCTGAGGGGCAGGACCCCGGTGGGAGGATGCAGGGGATGAAAAGAATGTCTGAGAGCACCACGGGGAGATGGAGGAGATGCATGTGGGCAGCATGGAGGATGCTCAGGGCAGGACAGGGATGCTGGGGCGGGTCTGGGGAACAGGATCTGGGATGCTGGGACGGAATGGGGGATGCTGGGGTGACGACAGAAGAATCTTAGGGAGATGAATAGGACACAGATACACTGGAGAGCATGGGGTAAGTCTGAAGGGGGCTATTGAAAGGGTAATGGTGTGGGGAGGGTGCAGGAGAGCCCGAGGCACGTCGGGGGGATGTCGGGAGGTAATGAGGGGACACCGGGGAGCCCAGTGCAGACGGGGGGATGTCGGGGAGGTGGTGTGGGACATCAGGGAAGCAGGGAAGGGTAGAGGGGGCACAGGGGAGATGATGGGGAACACCAGGAAACCCAGGGAAAGGCGAGAGGATGCCGAGAAGGTGCCGGGGGATGCTGGGAGGTCCGGGAGATGCCGGAGGATGTCGCGGCGTGGGGAAGCGCTCACCTGCCAGGAACCGGAGGGGATGTCTCCGAAGCCACCGGGGCCGGCGGAGCCGTGGCAGCTGCGGGGCGGCCCGGAGCAGCGCCAGAGCAAGCCGAACCCGGCAGCGGCTCGGCCGGGCGGCAGCAGCCAGGCCGGGGAGAGGAAAGCGGCGGCGCAGGCGGCCAAAAGGCCGGCGGAGAGCAGCGCCCAGAAGCACCCGACGCCGCTGCACATGGTGCTGCCCCGGCGGGGCAGGGGACCCGCTCCCCGCGCCGCCCCCGCGCCCGCCACCGGCACCGGCACCGACAGCATCGGCGGCGCGGGGCGGCCGGCGGGGCCGGGCGCG